>PVLD010012717.1:0-59025 GCA_004027595.1 Dinomys branickii
ACCACCACCCGTGGCTTTTTCTTTTCTTTTCTTTTCTTTTTTTTTTTTTGAGACAGGGTCTTATCATGTAGTAAAGGCTGGTTTTGAACTCATTATGTAGCCCAAACTGTCCTCAGACACCAGGAGGGGGCCCCTACTGAAGAATAGATTAGGCTTCCTCACTTTTCCCAACAGGTGAAGCTCTGGGATTGAGAAACCTGGTGTCACCCCAAACACTCCTTCCAGGGGCCTTGCTTCCATGACTTACGGTCTAGTTGAAGTCTTTGCTAACTTTCTCAGAAGCCCACAGTATTGGCTGTATCTTTCCTGCCCACCCTTTTCTCCATCCTGGATCAGCAAGAAACGTACTATCATCTCTGCTTTCCTGGAAAAGTTCCAGCCGCGTTTCAAGGGGCAGCCTGTTAACACATGATGGTGCCCAGTGGAAGACAGGATTCCTAAGTGGTGTGTGGGGAGCCTTTGTCCTCTGTCCTTTCTGAGGCAGAGAGATAGAGGGAATCACAATGCCCAGAAACCTAGAGTTTGACATATCAATAACAATAATAGTAACAGGGGTCTTTTCATGGACTTGACAATTCACAAAGCATGATCGCATGCTTGGACCCGGCTGAGAACCTCCTGTAGGCTGAATCATCACTGTGCCCCCTTACAAATGTGACTCAAAGTGACTCCCCCAGGTCCGTGCAACTAGTAAGTACAACCCAGGCGTCCTGACTTCCAATCCTGGGTGCGATTCTGGTAAATTCTGTGGCCTGTGTGCTCTGCTATCACCTCATAACCCAGTTCACCCCTTCTTTGGACCCAGGTCAATCCTACAGTCAGCTTCTGCCCCCTGTGCTGGGATTACAGGTGTGCAGACTGGTAAACAGCATGTCACCAATCCAGAGAGCCTTGGAGACAGTGGCCTTCAAGACCCTGGAGCCCACAGGTGCTGGGAGTTCCAGAGACCTGCCTTTCTGGCAGACATCTGATGCTGCAGGCGGCCAGCAGAGCTTGTCTCTTGGAGGAAATGGTCAGAGTTCAGTCTAAGACTAGGTTGCAAACACAATAGGAGGGAGGCGGGCTCCTGCTCATTCACTTATCCTGGCTAGCACTACGAGGTAGCCCATGTGACAGATTCAGATAGGAACTGTTATCATATTTTCCACAAGGGCCTCCTAGGAAAGACCTGCTGTCTTCCTCTCTACTGTGCTCTAGCCTCTTCAGAGACCTGAAGCGTGGTAGAATTCATAAGCCTGGAAGCTGAACAAAAGAGCCCTCAGATGCGGGTCTTTCCCCCACAGTGGGAAGCAGGTCTTGCCCTGAGCCCAAGGCACTCTGCCAGCTGCTTGGGATCTTCCCAGGGGCTAAGCAGAGGTCAGCCCCAGCCATAACAAGGCTCCAGGTGCTTCCCAAGAACAAGGAGCCCAAGAGTGAAAAAGCCTCTGTCCTGAGCCAAGACAGTGAATTTGCCCAGAGCCTTCCGGGCGGGAGTCACCCAAGCCCCACAAGATGACATCAAGCCCTTGTGACACCTTGAGGTGTCTATCCCAGGAACACCTCAATCTCATCTTAGTAGGGAAGAGATAGATAAGGGAAGGGAAGCACAGGGTGTTCTCAAGGAAAGAGGACTTGGCAATCACATCATTTCATAGAGGGAAACGGGGGCTGAGGGTATGCATAGTCCAGTGGTAGAACTCTTACCTAGCATGTGTGAGGCCACAGGAGGGAGAAAGAAGGGGAGACAGAGGGAAAGAGAGAAGGAGAGAAACAGAAAGAAGAGGAGGAGAGGGAGAGAGAATGCCCAAAGTCATACCTTGTGGCAAACACCAGACCAGAACTTCTCTGTGAGGGAGTGGGATTAACCAACCTAGCCAACGCTCTTGGGGGTGGGGGTGGGGAATATGACCAAAATGCCCACAACCCAATGTCAGCAAACACTAGCAGGTACACGGGGAGCAGGGGGCGCACTAGGAGGGGCAGGCCCAGGCAGCTCCGCTGATCGCACATGCCTAGTCCCACACGCAGGCACCAGCAGCCCGAGACAGGTAGAGACACACGCCCAAGCCTAAAGGCTTATAGGTCAAGTTACACCAAAGGTGCATTTAAGACATTAAATCCCTCCCCCAAATCTGGGGCTTTTAGCACTTGCCAGAAGTTTTAAGGTAGGTATTCAAGCCTCCTTTTCTTCCTTTAGTCTATTTCCTCTGATTATTCATAGACAGCACTAACCCAAATATGGGCAAAAATATGAGGTTTGGTGAGTTCTTAGTAGACAGATCTATAGGTTTGGGATTCTCCATGTCAGGGGAAATGAGCAGTTTCCTAGGGTCAACCTCCCCCAAGTGTGTGCTAGGATGTGGCGTAGACCGAGCTCCTCCCCTCAGCAGTTGGTTTGTATGTGGAGCACCCTGAGGGCAGGGCTGGGCATTGTTTTCCCTGTCCCCCAAGGCAGGCCTCCACTCAGTAAGTCTGCAGAAGGAACTATATTTGAACAAGGGGTGGAAGAGTTACCCAGGGACCAGAACACTTCAGAACACTTTGTCCTGGAGGTGAGTTTAATTGATAAGGACCCTAATTGGGAAGGCCAAACCCAGGGCTGACACCTATGAAAAGGAAGCTGGAGCAGCTGCAGTGAGCAGCGAGGGAGAAAATACCAAGCCCCTGGCCAGCCAGTGTGCTTGCCTGAGCCAGGGTCTAGAGTGGCCTGGGGACACTAGTCTCTCTGCTAGATCACACATAGGGAAATGAGTCTGCCCTGGAGTAAGGAGAGAGTGGACCACTTTCCCCAACTGGGAGGTTGGCAGCTGACTTCTGAGGTGGGTTGATAGTAAAGAGCCAGGCGCGGTGGTGCACACCTGCCATCCCAGCACCTGGAAGACTGAGACGGGACTGCTGGAAGTCTGAAGCCAGCCTGGGCTACACAGTGAGTTCAAGGCCAGCCTGGAGTACATAGAAAGACCTCATCTCAAAAACAACCAAATAAATGGATGAAAAGAAAAGCAAAGGGCTGGGGATATAGCTCAGTGGAATAAGCACCTGCCTGGCAAGTGCAAGGTCCTGATTTAGATCCCCAGTACAGTAAAAAAAGAGAGAGAAAAAAAAAAAAAAGAGCTGGGCATGGTGGAGTATGCCTGCAATCCCAGCACTCTGGAAGCCAGGGGGTGAGGGTGGGCTGTCATAAACTCACACCCAACCTGGACAACCTTTTGAAAACTTGTCTCAGAATAAAAGAGCTGGGGATGCAGCAGTAGTGTGAAGGGCCTGGGTGTAATTTCCAGTACCCCTCCCACAAAAAAAAAAAAAAAATATATATATATATATATATATATATATATAAATTAAGATGGTGGGTGGATTAATTTACCAACAGCCTTTAAAAAAAACTCATTTATTAAAATGGAAGGAAAGAGAAGAGGGACAGGGAGATGTCACAGAGAAAATCATTAAACTTTTTCTCTTTTTGAGGGTTACAGATGCGACTTGTGCTGAGGTGTTGGAGGAGGAGGCTGCCAGCTGAGAGCACAGAAGCAGCAGTGGGCAGGACCTCTGGGGGCCCTGGGTGGCTGCTCCTGTTAAGGATCTCACTGGACTTGTCCCAACGGGGGCCGACCCTTGTGTGGAGGGCCGCTCTTCCCATTTACAGAGGTGGATGCTGGTGGGGGAGTTGTGTGCTCGCCTTAGGTAGTGCTGGGAATTCCAACAAGAAAAGCCTCCAACACTGCAGCCACCCTCTCCCACCCAGAGGTTCTGCCACAGGTTCTGAAGACTGCAGCCCTTTGCCTGATGCTTCATATCCTAAACCCCTTTCACACATCCTCCAGGTGAGGCGGGGAGGGCTCTGTGCTCCCTGGGCACCGAAGGAAAGCCTGGTTAGGTCGGCCTGGGGAGGGGGAAGACCCTTCCCATGATATCCCAGCCAGGACCCAAACCCATGACTTCTGGTTTGCTCTGAAACCCACTTTCTAGTCCCAGTGATAAATTCTGACATTTTTGCTGTTGGCGCTGGTGCTGGGGACACAGCCCTGGGCCTCAGTGCATGACCTTCCCACTGAGCTACATTGTGGAGTCCCCAGCGTCCAGTGTCAGATCTGATGTTCACTGTGGCATGCAGGGACTGCGTCGGTATGTTTCGAAAACAGGCCGCTCGTGGGGAAGGGGTAGAGGGGAAGTGAAGTCGGGAGAAGGCCGCGTTCGCAGAGGAAGCCGAGAAGAGGACTGAGGACCCTGCCGCCACGCTGGAGGAGGGCGGCTAGAGCCCCCCCACCTCCACCCCCACGTCCTTAAAGTAACGAAGCCAAGGGAGCCTCCTGGCCTGACTCCACTTGTTAAATATTTCCCGCGTCCGCACTGATTGTTTTGGTAATGAATGTTCCCAAGTGGAAACTATTCGTCTAAAAAGCAGAGCCCAAGTCTGCTTCTCATAGGATGCTGCGCAGGGACTCGCGAGCTCACCACCCCTTGAAGTTCTTGGAGCAAAGCTGAGCCTCAACGAATACTTTGGAGACAATGCCTGCAGACTTGGGCACACAGGGTATGGCGATCAAAGTTGAGTCACCGGCTTAAACCTTCTTACACCCAGTCCCGGCCTAGCCTCGGCCAGGAGGCTCCCCCTGCCACCTCCCCTTCCGCTAAGAATATGGGACCGAGTCCACGGCCGGCCAGCGCCCGCCCTCCGGCTCCAGGAGGTGGGTAAAAAGGTTCGGAGGGAGCAGGAGCGAGAAATGCCACCCGGGCTGGGGTTCCTGAGTTCTTGTGATTGTTTAAAACAGGGAAGCGCGAGGAGTCGCTCACGCAGGGGCTCTGAAGTAAACACACCTCTGCCCTGGGGGTCCCGGGTGAAGGTTCGCGACCTTATTGCAGGAAGAGGGATGCGCCCCAAGCCCGGCCCGCCCTGGGGCCCCACACGCAGCTCGCAAAGTCTCAGGCTTTCGGATTTGAACTGTGGAGGCGGAGCGGCCGGGCTGAGGCTCGCGACGGCCATTGGCTGCGGCGGCGCCGCGACCTCTACAAGGGGTGCGGAGGGGGCTGGGGAGGAGCCTGCGAGGGGAGTGTCGCCGGCTCCCAGCCCGGAGAACCCGGGGCCAGAGCGAGCCGCACGCCCGCGCGGACATGGGCCGCCGGCCGGGCACCGGCGCCGAGCCCACCGAGGGGAGCGCACAGCCGCACAGACCCAGCGCCCGGGACCCTGGGAACCGAGGTAGGCGACAGCCGCGCGCGGCCTGGGTGGGCTCGGACCCCTTCATGGGCGGAGAGCATTGAGAGAGCCCGGGTGGGAGCCGCCACGGGCCGGGGACGAGGGCGCACACGGGCGCCGGGTCCTCAGCGCGCCCGGTTGCCGCCGTGCCGGCTCGGGGAGGTGGAGCTGGGCGAGGGCGCCCGTGGGGCGGTTCGGGTGCCGGGACCCGGAGCCACGGACCGTGTCCCAGGAGAGCGGGGTTTAGGGAGTTGGAGTGTCGAATGCGGGACGCGACGGTCGATTTCCCCTTCCTAGATTGAGACTCGCCGGTCTAGCCACGGGTGCTGCTCGCGGTGGGCCGAGGCGGCGCAGGGTTGAAAGTCCACCCCCTGGCCCAGGAATGGGGCGTGTGTGTCCTGGGCCGGAGCACAGCAATCGGCGGCACGCAGCCCGCAGTCTGCCGGAGGGGGTGTGTGTGCGCGCCGAGCTCCCATGAATCAGAACCGAATGGTTCGCCTGTAGTGACAGAGGTGTGTACACACGCCTTCGTACACACACTGCAGCACACGCCACCCAGTGTCACCGGATGGGAGAAAGGAGGGAAGGCGCTGCCTGGAAGGGAATGGCCCAGGGAACAAACACTCCCCCGCCCCGCCCCCGCCAGCTCTTTCCTCCCTCCCAGCCAGGCTCCCGCCCCGCCCGCCTCCCTCGGAAGACTTGGAGGCCAAGGCCGCGTGAGGCCCAAGCTCCTCTGGACGGGGTGGGGCCCTGCCTAGCTGCGGGCCGCCTTGGAACCCGGGAGACTGCTTTACGCTGGGCTGCGCGCCCGCCCGGAGCGCAGTGTTCACAGCGAGGTCGCGGCCGGCGAGCGGTTGGTTATTGACTTAACCACAGGCTTTGGGCGGTTGAGCTGGGATCTGGGTCTCTGGCTCCGCCCCTCGGAGCGCCCCCAGCCGGAGTTACAAAACTGCCCCCTGGCCTGGTGCGTCCCAGGAACTGCCGTGCTCGCTGGGGATCCCAGCCACCCGCGGGTGAGTGCCCTGGCGTGGGAGCCGGTCCTGGAGGGCTCAGCCTGATTCGGCCTCCTGGGAGAGTACTGGAGAGAGAGAGAGAGAGACAGAGACAGAGACAGAGAGAGACAGAGAGACAGAGAGAGTGTGTGTGCGCGTGTGTGTGCATGTGTGTGTTAGATACTGGGGGGGTGCGCTCCACCAACTCAAACCAGGTTACTTGTGTTTGCCGGATGAGATACTGCGGCCTAGGCTGTGGAAGTTTTCTTTTTCTCCCGGAGAGAATGGAGGGGAAATACAATGCTTTCTCTTTTCTTGTTCTCTGGGAACTTCTCCCCCGCCACCGCCCCACCACTTGCCATCTGCCCGGCTCCCGCCTCCTAGCAGGGCTCACAGATCCGTTCTTTGCCAGGTAGCGGTGTGTTTGAATGAAGAAAAGAATCCTTGGGGCGGGGTCCCTTTGCTGAAAGGTCCTCTGCCCTCCCTTGACGAGTTGGGGTACTCGATGGAGACGGTCTTCATCCTTCCCGGGATGGAGGATGTGAACACGGAGAGGCCTGCTCGGGGGCTCCAGCGGTACAGTACAGCTTCACTGCATCGTCTGGGTTTCTAATAACTCCGAAGCAGCCCCCGCCCCCTTTCTGAGGCTGGGCTGGAGGAGGGGACCACCGGCAGGATGGACTGAATTTTAAGAGAACAAAGAACGGGGCACAAAGGAAGGGGGAGTTGAGCTGTGGATTTCTGGAATCTGGGGTTTGCTGGAGCAGAGCCAGGGCAGTCCCAAGGCCCCAGGGCGATGATGGGGCGTCCACCCGGACCCTGTGAGGCGCCTCCCCTGCTGGGCGGCGGAGGCCTGGCTGAATGTGGGGTGCTGCGTTGGTTCTGTGCTCATCGGTTGTCCTGTGTGAGCTTGCTGCGGCTGACTGATTAGTGTGGTTTATTCCCCTCAAACTTGGACCTTGCCCCACCACTCCTGAGGACAGCTGTTCCTTCCACAACCGGGAACCTTGGGGGACACCAAGGGATCTTCCCAGGGACCGTAGTGATCCCGGCAGGGGCAGAAAAGTGCCTGTGTGATAAAGTGAGCCTGCCGCAAGCGGTGGGGATTCTGGGGCGTCTCGGCTCCTGCAAAATCTCCTGGATTTCATGGGTCCCTGCCCATTAAGGCCCCATTGCTTATGTTCAGCTGTATGGCACAGGCCTCTGCTTGGAGCATTTCTTCCATATTCTGTGGTTTCTGCCTTTCTCTTTTTAACTTTCCCCACAAATCTCTGTTAGAACATCCCACCCCATCATCAGTGCTTGTCCTAACTGGTGTGTATACCCAACCTATTTCTGTTCTGTGCCTCTTGGAACTGATGTCCAGGCCTCCCAGCCTGGGGACCAGGAAGTCACAATCAAAGCAGGATCTCAGGTGTCATCTTACAAAGCAGGAGGGTGGGTGGGTGAGGAGATGCTGATCTGGGAGGAGAATCTTAGACCCTTCTTTACAAGTCAGACACTTTTTTGTGGTGTCCCATACCTGTAATCTCAGCATTCTGGAGGCTGAGGCAGGAGAATTGCAAGTTTGAGGCCAGCCTAGGCTACACAGAGAAACCCTGCCAAAAAAAAAAAAAACAAGGTCAAGCTGTTTTCAGGAAAGGCCTTTTAGTTCTGGCTCAGGAACTCTAGTTCCCTACACCTTTGGAGTGGCTGATTGATTTCTATGATCAGGACAGCCTGTGCCCAGCCCCGCAGGCCAGGTGTTTGATACTGGTCTCTCGCCCTTTCTTGCACTCTTTATATCCCTTATGTACCCCATTCCATCTAGATTGGGGTGCAGGTAGAGGGGTCCAAAGCCAGAGTGTCACAAGTGCTGTGGAACAGCAACCCCAGCCCGTCCCCCAGAAGTCCCACAGAGGCTCTTGTCCCCGTGAGGGAGGGGGAGGAGTCTATCCCTTGGAAGAACCAGGGAGCTGGGCTGATGCCAGAGATACGGCCAGTGGGTGGAGAGAGGTTGAGCAATCTCTGGGAGCTCAGAGGGCTGACCTGAGCCGGGCAATGGAGGCTTTCTTCGACCTTGGGGAAAAAGAATCAAAGTCTTGTGCCAGGGGGCACTTTGGGAGGTGGCTCCCTGGAATGTCCTGACTGCCAACTCTAGCCAGTACTGTACCATACTTCTGACGGGTCCTCAGAAGGCTACCCCAAGCCACCACTCTCTGGGGGGAGACCTGGAGATAGGGACTCCACATTACGGCTGGGCATAGCCCTTCCTTGCTTGTAGAGTACTGGGAGGAAGTTTAGCATTTAGCTCCCCACAGTCCCACCCCCAGCTTAAAACGTGCTTCCTTGAGGCACTTTGGGCTTCCTTCCAACTGGCGAACACTGGAGTTTCCCTCCAGCGCCACAGGCTTGCAGGGCTTCAAATTGACTAACCAAGAAAACAGGCCGCATCTCCGTGCCTACCCTGACGCTCCTAAGACGGGTTCACACACTCTACCACCACTGGCTCCCAGGTTCCCTCTGAGCCCCCAGGGACTTTGTCCTGCGCCACCATTTCAGTTAGCCTCAAGCTCCTCCTCCGGCTCCCTGCCAGGGTGGCAGTGCTGGCATCCAGAGCCAACCCTCCTTTGCCTGGCCAGGGGAATGGGTGGTCTGTACTCCACCTCCCAAGCTGAAGTATCTCCCTTTGGGGATTCAAGGTGAGCATTTTGGGGTGTGCCATGAATGCACGCCTGGTGTTTCCCCTCCTTCCCCCTGGCAGCATCTGAAAAGCAACAGTGCCAGCGCCAAAAGATCCCTGGGCATTGGAATGCTCAACCACAACCTCTTAAGTCACCACCCTTTGCTTTAGCCATCTCGGTGGCAGATGAGGTCACCTTGGGCAGCTGCCAGCTCCCTGCCAGTCTCAGGGTTTTCCTGGGCACAGTAATTGAACTTGGCCTGGAGACCCCAGCTTTGAAGCTCCCCCAAAGTGACAGTGAGGCCAGGTTCAGTCTTCAGCTTTTTGGTCCTGGCCCTTCTTTCTCTCTGTGCTGTAAGCTGCCTTCCTCTGGTCCCCACTCACTACCCTCTGCTTTCCTTAGAATGCTGCCCCTAGTCCTAAAGATCCAGAGGGCCCTGCCAACCCCGGGGGAGGAGCTTGAGGCGAACTGAAATGGTGGCGCAGGACAAAGTCCCTGGGGCAGCTCAGAGGGAACCTGGGAGCCAGTGGTGGTAGAGTGTGTGAACCCGTCTTAGGAGAGTCAGGGTAGGCACGGAGATGTGGCCTGTTTTCCTGTGGTTAGTCAGTTTGAAGCCCTGTGTGTTATTCAAAGCAGTAGCACCCCCTTCCCACATTCCTGAGTTATCTCACATCCTAGAGAGTAAGGGGACTTTCCCTTATCCCACCTCAAGCTCACTAAAAGAGCTGAAGTCCTCCTGCCTGTGCCCCAAAAGGAAATAACAGGTAAAGGAGGATGAAGGGAACAGCCTGAGTGTTGCCCATGCCTGCAGGTTAAGGCCAATCTGGGCAACTTAGTGAGTTCTCAAAATTACAAAAAAGAGAAAGAAAGCAGTTGAGCCTAGGCCTGCCGGACCTTACTGCCAAAGGACCTGCAGAGACAGGACAGAGTCTGTACCCGGGCTTCAGAGGCTTGAAAGGACCCTTCTCCCTGCAACTGATAATCTGGGGGCCCCAGGATTTGGAAAGGGATCAGCCCATGCCATACTTTGGAGCCTTTTGGATTGAGTGTCCCCAGGTGTGTGCCCCAGGCTGATACTTCTGTCTGAAGTGAGAGGAATAACATGTCACTGGGTATCCTTGGAGTCCCCACCCCACCCCTGTGAATGTGAGAACCTGCTGAGAGAAACAGCCTGTCTCACAGCACACATGTAATAGTGGGCACCCTGGGGCAGTGTGTGCTAAGTGCTTTACGCATGTTGGCTCATTTGATCCTCACAATAACGGGAAACACAAAATGTCATTGGTGGTTTTTGAAAGTTAGGGAGGAATCTGAGGCATAAGGAACCTACCTGTCGTGGCGTACCAGCTTGTGACCCAGAGAGTCTGGCTCTTACACCAAACCTCTAGGAGGATCTGAGTTGACACTCTGCCACCTCGAGGTTTGGTCCAGAGACCCCCAGCGTCCCCTGTGCTCCCTACTCCTTGGCAAAGTGAAACCAAATGAGGCCTGGAGGATCTGATTTCAAGTGTGGTTGCTTCCTTCTGAGACAAGGCAGCAGGAGGGAGGAGTCCTGCTGGCCAGCTGTGGGACACTCTCAGTGAGGGAGAGTTGTCCTCAGGGGACAGTTTGTCCCCCAGCCAGGCACCCTTCCGGCCTTCTGTGATGATGGTTTACTCTGGGTGAGTCTCTGGGAAACACGCATTTCCAGGAAGCGCCCTGTAAGTAAGCAAAGTTGCCGGATGGCCCTGAGTCACTGGCTCTATGTCTTCATGGCTCCCTGGTTGGTTGTCCTTTCTGGTCACTCCCAGGCCTTGGCGGCTTTCCATTCCTTTTCTGAGCAGTTGACATTCTAGGCGGTGGGAGAGGGAAACTTGCTCCCCTGCCCTCCTCACTTCCTTCCTCAGGTTCAAAGCAAATGGTTCTGGGGTAAAAATGGAGGCAGATCCAGAGGCAAAGAGCAGTGAGCCAGTCCCCAGACCACAAGGCAAGGGCTGTCCCAGAGGGCCATGCGTCCCAGCATTAAACTGTGCTTGCCCTGGAGTGGTGGAGAATGGGGTGCCCAGATTAGGGGAGTTTAACTAGAAATTATATGCAAAACCATGTACCTCCTGTGGGCTTTCATGCAGCCATAGCTGTCATTAAATCTCCAAGGCAGTTCCCAATGGTACCTCCAGTATTCCTTACGCCACAGTGCAAAAATCTGAATTCAGAATCTGGCAAGTCTGGATTCTTTCAGGTCTGTCTTGACCAACTATGTGACTCGGTTGAATGATTTAGCTCTCTAAAACGTCATTTTCTTACCTGCAGAGTGGGAGGGATGATTATTTCCATGGGATTGCTGGGAAGAATATGAGAGAGATTAAAGCCTTTCAAATGCCTAGGACAGTGTATTACAACAGAAAGCAGTTTAATCAAAATCAAGCGTCTAACACAATGCTTCGTGCTGGGTAAAAGCTCAGTAACTGTTAGTTCTCTTTCTCATACTTCCTCCATGACCTGCGGCCCAGAGATGCTTGTAGGTTGGTGCAGGAGACCCCTGAGGCTGAGTAGCATCTATGATAACATTCCTGGAGTAGCTTCCTTGGCACTGCAGCTTTATCTGTCAGGACTCGAGAGATGGTCATTCCCAAGCTCTGCGAAGTCTAATCTAGTTTATTCTCTGTTTAAACCATACTGGAGAGGCCAGGCATGGTGGCACACGCCTGTTATCCTGTAATGCCGGCACTTGGGAGGCCAAGGCAGGAGGATTGGTGCAAGTTTGAGACCATCGTGGGCTGCAAAGTGAACTCAAGGCCAGGCTGAACTGCATGCATAGCCAGACCCCGTTTCAAAAAGACAGTAAACAAACAAACAAACCTTACTGGAAGCCGGGTGTGGTGGCCCCCACCTGTAATCCTAGAACTGGCAAGGCCCAGGCAGGAGGATTGCCATAAGTTCAAGACCAGCCTGGGCTACATAGTGAGTTCAAGACCAGCCTGAACTATATACAGTGAGACCCTGTTTCAAAACAAATAAACAAAAATTAACCATATTGGATTCCCTCTTGTGTACTTCCTAGCAATGACAGGATATGTTATCCAAGTGGTGGTGTGTCCCCCTTTATAAACTATAAAATTCTGCAAATCCCTCAAGGTGATGGAGAATATCTGCATGAATCCAGGGAGAAGCATGACAATGGCAGTAATTCTTAGACAATACTGTCAACAGGGAGAGGGTGCTAGGAGTCGGGAGTATAGCTGGTATATATAAATAAAATATATTATCTTCAAGCCTGTAACTTTAAGAGTTTTAGTAGTCACATTTTAAAAACTAAAGAAAGGCAAGTTTTAAAAATTTAACCCAGTACATCCAAAACATTGTCATTCTCATGTAACCATTTAAGAATGACGGATATTGTGCATTCTTTTTAAAGCAAGGACTGAGTTTAGGATACCGCTGTAAACGCCAGGAACAGAAGTGTTTCTTGTGAGTAGCAGCATTCAACGTGAGAGAGACAATTATAGCAAATGTAACTACCTAGGACTGAAAAGTGGAGAAAGAAGCATCCTCAGTAGTTGCAGATTATGGGATTGTCTATTTGCAAACTCCACAGATTCAGTCCGGAAGTTGATTAGTGTGAAAGACAGTTTAGTAGGCTGACCCTTAAACATATTAGGGGGAAAAATGTATCTTCTCCATGTACTCATTATTGTCAATCAGAAAATACAGGTATGTGAAGGAGGAGCATATTCATAACCATGAGAGACAATGAAAGGCTCCAACATAAACATCACAAGACTAGTAAATAGATCTGAAGACTTACTGTTGTGATAAACTCAGTTTTTCCCGAGGTAATTTATTTATTCTTTTAATTCTAAAATAATTCTGTCCAGATTTCTTTTTGGAACATAAAATACCTCTAATGTCTACATGGAACAGTAAATAAATTAGAAAAGCCAAAACAATTGTAGGGCAAGAAGTTCAGAATATACCTAGCAACATTTTAGACGTGGTTTAGAGATAGAGACCAATGGATAGAAGAGCAAGTCTTGAAATAGGCTCGTGGCTGGATAGTGTGGAAGAATTTCATATATGACAAAGGAGATAGCATTTGTTGCTTTGCTTACATTTTAAAGCAAAACTGATTTTGTGAGGGATCAGTAGCTAAAATTGCTTCACTCTTATATTGTAATTTTTATGTTCCATTTCAAAGTGATTCACAGTTTTCTTTTTTTTTTTATCGTTTTGAGATGGGGTACTGATACGCAGTTCAAGCTGGCCTTGAACTCACTTTGTACCCCAGACTGGTCTTGAACTTGTAATGATCTCCTGCCTCAACCTCCCAAGTGCTGGGATTACAGGTGTGTGCCACCACACCACCCTTTTTTTTTTTTTTTTTTTTTTTTTTGAGATAGGGTCCCAATATGCAGTATTGTGTAAGTCATACATATGGCTAGTTTGGGGTATTTCCTTCTAGTCTGAGAGGGTGTGTGTGTGTGTGTGTTTGTGTGTGTAGAGTGTTTTTAAATCTGCTTAATTATAGATTTAGGGAAAAAAAAACAAGGACTAGGAAAAGTCACTAAAGCCAGAAACTGTAAGGCAGATTTAACCATGGAAAAGAAAGCAATGAAATCACCATAATGTAAACAGACATATGATAAATTTGCAGATATATTTGCAAAACATGACAGTCAAAATTTTGAGTAGGTTAAATAAAGAAATGATACAAATCCATACGAAAAGGTGAAGCAACCACCTTCCAGTGTAATAAATATTTTTAACCAAACAGTTCACAAGAAAATAAAAATGACAAAAAAGCACATTTTGGTAAAATGTTCATCACCCTCATTAGTGATTAAACAAACGCAAATTACAAGCTTGGAGGAAAGGTTATATTTTTGTTATTTTCAGTTCAGTGAAAGAATATAACCATTGATGGTGCTCTGAGAAACCAGCTTGGGTTCTGTGGGCTGGAGTTAGGCAAAGCCTTTTGATAAACAAGATAACAGTAAGAAACACAGTAATTTATTCAGGAATTCT
Organism: Dinomys branickii; assembly: GCA_004027595.1. Classification (NCBI taxonomy): domain Eukaryota; kingdom Metazoa; phylum Chordata; class Mammalia; order Rodentia; family Dinomyidae; genus Dinomys; species Dinomys branickii. Next base: position 13,833 of record PVLD010012717.1, read on the forward strand.
AGGGAAATAGTAAAGAGACCAGGGATATTTAACTGAATAGATAGATACAGAGTTTTAACCAAACACTAAAACAATTTAGAGTTTATCAGAGACTGGCTGGAGGTGAAGTTTAGAGCACTGGGACTTAATTTCACAAACCATGTTGCGTAACTTGTTAGCAGGTGAATACTTCCATCCAAACTTGAACAATAGTTGGCTTTAGCCACCGACACCGGGAAGTACTGCTTGTATAATGGGGACAGAACTACCTACACTGAGCGTTACACATAATTTACATTGCTACGTTTTCTGTTTTTGAGACAGACTGTCATTATGTAGCCCAGGCTGGCTTGGAACTCAGCCTCTTAAATGCTGAGATTGTAGGCAGACACCACCACATCCATCCCAAAAAAACTTTTTAAAAATTAAAAAAGAAAAATTGGCAAAATGAACATTTTATTTAGAATAACATATTCACAATCTAATTTTAACATGTAATCAATATAAAATATTTTGATAGTTTACATTTTCAACATACTACTTTTGTTTTTTTGAGACAAGGTTTCATTATGCAGTTTAGGCTGGACTTGCACTCGCTATGCAGCCCAGGCTGGCCCTGAACTCACAGCAATTCTCCTGCCTCAGCCTCGTAGATGCTGGGATTACAGATGTGCATCACCATGCCCAGCCTAACAGACTATTGTATACTTAGCACCTCATGGTTTGGCCTGCCACATTTCAAACCACTCAGGAGCCACACGAAGTTGGTGGCCACCCAGTTGGACAGTGTAGCTGTGAAGTATGTAATCTCCTGCAGAGAGGCCATCAGCAGCAAACACTATAGAGAAATTCCTGCCTGAACTATTGCTTTCTTCCTCAAACAGCTCACCCAGGAGCCCTCCTCTGATTGATTTGCCCACCCCCCCCATATCCTCCCCTTTTCCTGAGCAAGGATGCCTGGGGAATGTGCGTGGACTTGCAGCTGGGGAAAACGTGTACTGATATCTGGGGCCTCATTCACTTTGCCTTCCAGGAAGGAGCCACCAAAGCAGAGTCTGTTTGTTCCTAGGAAACAGGGTGTGCCTAGTATGTCGGGCGGGAGCTGGCCTGGACTGACTGGCCAGCGGGGTGGGTGCTAAGCAGCGGTTTGGACGTTATCAGAGCCATGGTGGCTGAGGGTTCCCTCCTCCTCCTTAGGAGCTGCATCTAGGAAAGACCATAAAATGAAGATAGAGCAGGGCAGACAGGAGAAACATTTCAGCAGTTGTTTGTGGGAATCCCATCCCTGAGTAAACTGGGAGAGTGCACCCTGGTTTCTGTTGAGTTCACTCAGAATACCGAGGATCCCATCCGAGCAGGATTCAAATGCAGCCCTCCTGGGGCAGACCTCTAGTGGAGGAAGGCATAAAGTGCATCCTGGATTCAAGGGTCTTTGTTAAACAGCCTCCTTGAGCCCTCCAACCCCATCCTTCCGCACACACATTCTCTGCACAGGCCAGACAGCTTCACCTCCTGCAGAAAACCATGCACTCCAAGGCCTTCCAGCAGTGGGCTCATAATGCCAGATTGTGTGTGTAAGAGGGCCAAGTGTGGTGCATGCCTGTAATCTCAGCACTTGGGAGGCTGAGGCAGGAGAATTGCCATGAGTTAGAGGCACTATGTAACCTGGGCTACATCGTGAGACTATTTCTCAAAAAAACAAAACAAAAACAGCTGTTAGAGTGTTAGATGGAGCTAGGGTCATCATCAGAGCCTCAGTTTCCCTGTCTGTAAAACGGAAGTAATTGTGACCCTGCTTGCATGGTTGTGATGTCTATGATGTCTCCAGCACAGTGGCTGTCCCTCAGGAAGGGAGCCTGCTAACAGAAGGGCTATGTGTGCACATGGCCAGTCACCAGGGCACAGGGTGCTGCTTGCCCGGTTTTTTGTTGTTGTTGTTGTTTTGGTTTTTTGGTACTGGGGTCAAGCTCAGGACCTTGCACTTGCCAAGCAGGTGCTTATTCCACTGAGCTACATCCCCGGCCCTGCTTGCCCTTGAGTGACCTCCATGCCTTCTTGCTTTCTCTGCCACCTTGCAGTGTGAGCAGTGGGCTGAGCTGGGGTCGCGGGAGTAGCATAAGACCAGCCTTCACCTGCCCAGGATATCTCGGACAGGATCCCACCGCTGTGTGGGAGGCTGGCCTCCAGCTCGGAGCTTGAGTGTCCCTGGACCCGGGCCAGTCTCCGGTGGGGTGGGAGTGATTGTTATCGCTTGTCCCCTGCTCAGCTGAGGTGGCTCAAGTCCCAGGAAGCAGCTGTTGAGGAGCACTTTCTCTTTTGTGGGGGAGAGGATCTTAGTGTCCTTGTTTCTCCTCCCAGACCATGGAGCATATAACAAGTGTCTAAGAAACTTGTCCCGCACAGGGTTGCCTTGGGGAGAGGAGGCAGACGTCAGAGAGAGAGAGAGAGAGACTTTGGATCACGGGAGGGAGATGGAAAATATGAATATGAACGGGTAGGCATGGGGACCTATCTCAGCCTCTGCTTGCTGAGTTGCTCTGGGTTGCAACAGCTGAGCACTGAGAACTAGAGTTTTAAGCTGGTTTTGAAATGAAAGTCTTTTCCTTAAGCCCTTGATGCTTTGGGATTCTTCTTATTATTATTATTAAAATTGCCTCACCACATAAAGGGAACTTTAAAAAACAAAACAACCGTTCTTTTCTGGAGCGTAACATGACTCTGTTTCTCTACATGCATCCTAGTCTTGATTCTGGAGCGCATGTTTGTAGAGTTGCAACAGCTCTGTGTAAACGTGTGTTCTGCCTTTTTTCCCTCCTCCACCGAAAGCCGTTTGGCATGCAGTTCCCTATGTTGCATCAGCAGCGTCCTGGCTTTCAGGGCTGGGTGGCAGTCTGTTGAGTTCGTGGCTCCATTTTCTTAGCCACCCCCTTACTGCTCAGAACACTAGGTTCTTTCCCAGCTCATGCTGCTATGAATAAGGCTTCAGTGAGTAGCTGCATATGGGACTTTTTCCCCTTTGACACAGTTCCAAGGGGTTAATTTTCAGATGTGGAAGTTGCTACACATACTCAGCTGAGAGAACCTTGCCATAGTTATGGGTGCCCCAAGGCCATCCTATCCCGCATTGTGAGGACTCTGTGTAGCTCCACGCTTGGGAGGTTGGGACTTTCTCTCTGCCTGGTGGGAAGATCCCTCTCCTTCCGTTTCCTGGCTCTTACTTTGAGCAAGAAGTTGACAGATGCAGGAAGGTCTGGGCTGACAACTGGCAGTGAGCTGATACAGTGTTCTGAGGGGAAGAGCTTTAAATTGCAGGGCAGCAGACCCAGGCTCCAGTCCACTGGGGCTGCTTATGACCTCGGACCTTTAGCAAGTCACCTTTCCTTGCGCCGCAGCTTCGTGGAGGCCACTGGGTCGGATAAATCTGTGACACAGTGCAAGCTGCATTTTTGCCATCCCTGAGGTACACAAACAAATCCGCTGGGGCCGGATGTGGTGCTCTGTACTCCAGAGGCTGAGACAGATCACTGTGAGCTCAAGGCCTGCCTAAACTACATTACTGGTCTCTGTCTCCAAACAACTACAACAAAAATCCCAAGCTACATGGGAGGCTGAGATACCAAGATTGCAAGCTTGAGGTTAGCCTAGGCAACTTAACAAGACTGTTTTATAAAGTTGGGGGGGCACAGGTGGGGGAGGTGGAAGTGAGTACTGAGGATGTAGCCCAGCGATGTAATATTTGCCTGGGATAGACAAAACCTTGAGTTTAAACCCTAGTATCTCCCCTAAATCCACTGTTGTCATATCCATGGGGACAGGTTCCAGGACAGCCCCACCTCCACAATATCAAAACTCACTGGTGCTCAAATCCCTTCCCTAAAATAATGTGAAATTTGCAGATAACCTATGCATATCCTCCTGTATGCTTTACATCATGTCTAGCTTACTCATAATACCCAGTACCCTGTAAATGCCATGTAAACAGATGTTGTACTGTATTGTTTAAGCAGTAATGACAGGGGTGAAAAGTCTGTACATGTTCAGGACAAATGTAGTTTTCTTTCCCCCCAAGTATTTTTGATCTGAAGTTAATTGAGTCCGTAAAATCTACAGATATAGTGGGCTAACTGTATATTGATTTAAAAACAAATCGAACAGGAAAACTAAAACCTACTAATACATCAGATGGACACAGATATTTGATCTATAAAAGCTATGTTTTCATACATACACATCACACGGATACGTTAGGGTGTATGTGGAAATTAAATCCAAGGCCCTTCCCATTAATTCACCTCCCCCACTTTTTTTTTTTTTTTTTTTTTTTTTTTGAGATAGTCTCACCAAGTTGGCCAGGCTGCCTCAGCCTCCTGAAAGTGCTGGGATTACAGGCATGCGGCACCACGCCCAGCTACTTGTTAGGTATTTTTTACATGATGCCCTCACACTTTGGGTAGTGTATTGCTATTTTAGTGAATGGAGTCCTGGAGTGGGAATTAAGTCCTAGCTTAATTCATGACCTTAATTTGGTCTTTCCACCTCTGAAACGTATGATCCCACCGTGCCCAGGTATTTTAAGGAGATATTTGACACAGATTCATAAATGGTAACAGTGTCATAACGGTGACATGTCATTTCCCATCTTGGGCTTCTGAGGGGTGGTAGTTGTGGTTGTTAAGGCTCAGTATCTTCGGATAGGGCCTTTTAGCCCCTTTGCAAACAGCTTCCAAATAAGGGTGCCTTTTGGCAGTACGCATGACAGAGCTAAAAGATCCAGAGTAATACTGAAGTCAGCTACAGTCCCCAGGGAAATTCCTCCTGGGATATGTAACAACAACACGCACATTGAAGCACCACCCAGAGTTCTCTCCTGTCACTCCGGGGCCCTCAGCCCTGGCCCTGCACACTGTTTAAACAGTTGTCAGCCTTCACAGGTCTTCTTATCTTTGCGGGTAAGGGCTGGTGAATGTTCCATAAGGTGCCCTATCTTTGGTGACAAAAGCCAGAGCTCCAGACTCTAAAGGAGTGGTGTGGCACACATTAAACTGAGACTCACACATAGCTGCCTTCAGTGTAACAGAGAGCAAGAGAGCCACTCTTAGATGCCTGGGGCTCAGAGCAGCCCAAAGCCCTACAACCCGCTGGATGCTGCCGTTTTTCTTCCTCCTCTGGGCCCTCAGCAACCCTGGGTGGCACCTATACTTCAAGTCATGCCCTGACTATGTCCCGCTGTGCCCCCCTCCATGGCCATGCCCCTGTCCTGGCCTCTTCTCTGCCCTAACCTGCACAGGCCCCAGTCTGAATTCTTGCCTGCCCTCCCCCCTGCCTCCTATGGCAGGAGCCACTGAGGGTTTCCAAATCTGTGAGTCAGTTCACTGTCTTGCTTACAAATGGCTGTTGGTTTGTGTACCCAGAATGACCTCCCAACTCCTCACCTGATCAGGCAGGAAGGGCCCTGTGTGACCTGAACCCTGGCCGCGTGGGTTTTTATTCTAGGCCTGAAATGCCGCACACTTGTTCCTACCTCGGGGTCTCCGTACGTGCTGTTCCCTCTAACTGGACCCTACCTGGCACTGTTGGCATTGCTGGCTCCTCCTTGCTCAGCCCTGCCACTCGGTCCTTAGAGAGCCCCCCCCCCAGCATCTTCCCTCCTACACTTCCTCACGTCCCCTCGTTTCCCTGAATATGCTGAGGACTATGAGATACTGTTGTATTTACAGGTTCACAGCCCCATCACCCACACTCGCCTGTACCTGGGAAGAGACCATGCTGTTTCTGCGTCTATCTCCAGCACCTAAGACTACAGCAATCCCTCAGTATCCCTGAGGAACTGCTTCCAGGACTCCCTCAGATACCAGCATCCCCAGATGCTCAAGTTCCTTATACAATAAAATGGTCCAGTATAGGCACAGAACCTGGGCACGTCCTCCTGTACACTTCATCTCCGGGTTGCTTATCAGACCCAATACCCTGTACATGGTGTATAGATCATGGTTATATCATCTACGGCCATACTACCCTGAACGTGCCCGATCTCCTCAGATCATGGTTATACTGCATTATTTAGGGAATAAAATCAAGAAAAAAGGTCTATACACATTCGGCACAAATACTTTTTTTTCCTCCAAAGATTTTCAGTTAGTGCTTGGTTGGATGTTTAGATGTGTAGCCAGGGATATGGAGGGCAGAATGTGCTTCAGTATGGGAGGAAGAGAGGTGTCTCAGTAAGCGTGATTGAGTGTGTAATGAGTAAACACAGCCTCCTGCAGCCGATCCGCGCCATGACTAAAGCCATCATATACCAAAGCTGTCTGTGCAGCTGCACTACCTGCAGCTGGTGTCAGTGGATTTTTAGGATCCAGAAAGGGCCTGTGGCAGGGCTGGCTGCCCTCGGCAGGGCTGGCTGCCCCTGGCTTGGCAGTGGCAGTGGGCGTTGAAGCATGTGTGTACTGGGTTGAGCCATAGGGCAGCTCACAGTGGAAGGGAGAGCTCAAGTCTGCGTCCTGCTTTGGGCCACACTGCCAGGAGCAGGCAACTGCTAGGCTGTCAAGAGGCTACTAAGCTGGCTAGTGGGGTGGGGGTAGGGGTGCCACTCAATGTGCACCCTGCCAAGGAGGGTGGTGACGGGCCAGGCAGAGCTTGTTCTTTGTATTTCCAGGGGCTGAGCTGAGGATGTGGTTGGTGTGGACCCACACAGGAAGGGCTGGTTATTCTCCACCTTCGGGGAAGGTTCTGTAGCCAGTGGGATGAAAGGTGGAAGAATTTGACCCTCCGCTGAGCTGGGGAAAGCTTTCCCTTCCTTTGTGGTAAAGCAGGATGTGCTTCCAGGGTGGGTTGGGGCTATCCCACTAGGAAAGCCATGGGGAGTGGCTGGCTGTCATAGGCAGGCAGCCTGTTCTAGCTACTTCCCCAAGGCTGAGTCAGTGCATAGCAACGCTCCTCCCCAAAGCCACAGTTCCTAAGGCCTGATCCTCTCTGGGCACTAGCTCACCCTAAACTCGCATCCGCAGGATGGGCCAGGCCTCTGGCTGGAGCTGTGGTTCCTATTACTTCCTCGCTCTTAACCTCTTGCTCATCCCCTCAGCCCTAAGTCATTCTGTTAGGAGCTTAGGGTGACTCAGTGTCACATGGGCCTGTGACACCAAAGACTAAGAACAACCCAGGGAGTGAATTCTTGCTGGCCCCAGCAGGCAGCTTGGCCTGTCTTATCTGAGCTCAAACTCAAGAACCCCAAAGACCCAGGCTCACCCCTACCCTGGAGTGCTGGGTGCCATAGCACCCTTTATCACTGTTTTGGTTACAGATTCGCACCCCCATCAGCCATACTCGCCTGCAGCGACAAGTAGGACAAGAGAGGTTGTGTTTGGACCCCTGCTCTTTCGGGCCCCTTCCCTGCTGTACGTTTAATTTAAGGTGATTTGTCACAGGCCACAAAGCCTCATGCCATGCCCTGGGAGTGAGGCCTAGGAAGCAGACAGCGTTGAGAGACTTGCTGCTTTCTGGGTTGTGGGGCCAGGCAGGGTCCTGGGGGATCCCAGGTTGGCCTAGGAAGGGTACACATGTATGGCAGTGCCATGTACCAGTTCTCACTACTAAATGTCCTCATTGCCCCCTCCCTGACAGCCCTTCCCAACCTGTGTTGGGAAAGGGGAAGCTAATGGGGTGGTAGGGAGCCCCCTATGTGATAGCATAGATACTTGGTTCCCCTGGGTGGCCGCAAGGATCCAAAGCATGCATCTCAGTGAGCCCTGGCAGCTGTGGTTTCCCCTCTGCTCTTTGCTGAGTGCTTCAGTTGGGAAACCACAGTGCTTGCTAAGCTTCCTGGTCTGGGGATTCCTCTGTTACATCAAAACCCTTATGAAACTCCATGCCTGGTGACCAGGCTCGCACCCAGTTCTGACCCTTGCCGCCCCCCTGTGCCTCTTTTTCGTTGTTGAGTAGTATGTGCCTTATGTCCACATGAGTGCTCACCCTAGGGCAGTGGATCCCAGACTGGGCCAGTTTTACTACCTCCAGGGTCACTGGGCTATTTTGAGGCCATTTGGGTTGCCAAAACTGGGGTGGAGCTGGACATGGTAGCAAAGGCCTGTAATCCTACCCTGGGAGGATGAGGCAGGAGTATCACAAGTTTTAGCTCAGCCTGAGCAATTTAATGACTTAGTGAGACCCTGTCTCAAAAATGTAAAGAGGGTTCGGAATATAGCACAGTGTCCCCGGGTTCCATCGCCTGTATCTCCCCTGTACTGCTGCTGCTGACGGTGATGATGATAGAACAATGGGTATGGATGCTGTTGGCGTCTAGCAGGAAGTGGCTAGAGATGCTGCGAGCATTACATGCACAGGGCACCCCACCCCCACCCCAGACACACAAAGCATCTACTGTGTCAGGACCTGCTCTAGGACTGCACAAGACTTTAGGCAACAGCCAGGCTCTCTCCTTTTTCTGTGTCCCCCTGGCCAGCAGTGAGGAGGGCACTCAGTTGGTAGTGGCCACCAAGCAGTGCTGCTACCCACCCAAAGGCCAGTGAAGGCTCTGGAACAGGCAGAAGCAGCAGCAGAGTGGGGACCAGCCCAAGGCCAGCACTGCCCCTGGGGTGCCCCGCTGAGTTGCTTTGCTTCAGGGAGCCTGCTCTCCCATCCATAAGATGAAAGCGCCGCCCTGGATATCCCTTCAAGCAGTTTGAGATTCCAGTACTCAGGGAGCTGGGCTGAAGCCTCCTGGCAGCGGAGACCAGGAGGTTCCTGGGATCTCATAGAAACTCACTGTAATTTTCTTCTATACCCAAGGTGACTGGCACAGAGCCAAATAGAATTTAACCGAAGAGAATTTTACCCTCAGTTTGGGCCCAGGAACAATGGCTAACCCAGAGAGTCCCATAAGTCAAGTCGTCCAAAGTCAGCAAACTTGACCACGGGCCAAGTCTACACTGTCATTTGTTTTTGTTTTGTTTTTGCATTTGCTGGTTTATTTAAAGGCCACACCTGGGAGCAGCTAAGTGGAAGGTTTCAGACCTAGCACATAATACTCTCCAGCCAACTCCAGTGTTTTCTGTAAATAGTTTTACTGGGACACAACCACGCCCATCTGTTTGCATTATAAGAAGACTAAGTTAAGTAACTGTGACAAAGATTGCATCAGCCACAGAGATGAAAATATTTGCACGCCGGCCCTTTGCAGAAAGATTTGGGGACCCTGGTCAGGTTCTTCAGTGTTTCTTCAGAGGTACCTGTGACAGGATGATAGGGTCAGTGGAAGTTAACTTGCTTGTAGGTCTGTTGGGGAGGTAGGCGTGAGTGTTGATCTGTCCTACAAGGTCATCTCAAGGTCTCCCAGGGAGTCCTGTCTGGCTGTGGGCCGGCCAAGTCACTTGGAGTAGGTCCACTCCGTTCCTATCCCTGAGAACTAGGTGTTTGCTGAAGGGCAAGCAGTGTGGCTGCCTGAGTGTTCAAGGGGAACTTGAGGGGGTCAGGGGATTGACTGCAGAGTCCTGGAGCTGTGCTGTGTGCTGAGAGAGGTTGAAAGGGAGAAATCGGGGGCCAGAGCAGGGTAGGAGGGAGGTACTAGACTTTCAGGCATTTTGAAGACTGCAGCTGCTAGACAGAGTTGAGCCAATGCGAGCAGCACATTCACTGTGTGCCCTGACTGAACTTGGCTGTGGGCAGCCTGGCCCTAGAATGAAGGTGTTGAGACCAGTGCTGTCTGCAGGAGTGGGAGGGAGGCAGCCCCAGGGGACCTCACGCACCGGGCGTCATATTCTTCCCTGTCTCTCCCCACCTTGCCCAGCTCAGCTGAGGTTAACATTTGGAAGCTGGCCGTGAGGGCACATGTTTGTAATCCCAGCACTTTGGGAGGCTCAAGCTGTAGCATTGCAAGATTGATCCAACCTAGACCATCCAGTGGCTCAGTGAGAGCCTGTCTCAAAACTTAAAAAAAAAAAAAAAGAGCATCCTGGAAAGAAAAGTTAGCCTCACCCTGAACTTCAGCTCTACCCTTGCTGGAGCTGCCCCGGTGGCATCTCAGTGCTCTCCCGGGCTCTCCTCCTGCTGTTCTTTGGTTTTCAGGCTTATCACAGGGTTCTGCAGGTCCCAGGGAGCCAAGTCATTTAGGGTCTGGTCTCTGCCTCTCTCCACCACTAATGATTAGAGACATGGAAGGGAGTTTCCCAGTCTAGGTTCTCCCTAAGAGACCAAAGTTTAGAGACCTGCGTGGAGTTGTCTGGAGTTGTCCCAGGCGAGATCCTTGTTTGTGGGACCCTGAATGGGGGCGGGGCGGCCAGGAAGCTGGTTTTGTTGGTCCGAACAACTCCACCCTAACTCTGATTCAGGGAAGCGAGACCACACACATTCCTGTCAGTGCTGGGCAGCGTTGCGCTCCCCTTCGGCCCAGCCTGTCATTTTCTTCTCACTCAAGACTGTGACTCGGGGGGCTGGGGATATAGCTCAGTGGAATAAGCGCTTGCCTAGCAAGCGCAGGGTCCTGAGTTCGATCCCCAGTACCGCAAAAAAAAAAAAAAAATTGGGGGGCTGGGGGTATAGCTCAGTGGCATAAGCGCTTGCCTGGCAAGCGCAAGGTCCTGAGTTCGATCCCCGGTACCGGAAAAAAAAAAAAAAGACTGTGACTCAAGCTGAGATGTCCCCCAACTCCACAGAGATTGGGGTCAGATAGCAGGAGAAAGCTCAGCAAGTCTCCAGGCTGGCTGCCTTGAATCAATGAAGCACTTCACGTTCTTCATCCGGGGTTGGGGAGCGACTGGGAGAGGCCCTGTCCTTTGGAAGAAAGGTTGTTTTCTCGCAGGTTTCAGGGCAAGTGTGTTTCTTGCTACCGATCTCTCTGTACATATGCAGAGCCACTCCTCTACCCTCAGAGTTTATGAATGAAGAAATAGGCAGTGTTATAAATTGATTGCTGGATTCTTACAGATTGTTTCATTTTGGTTGGGGAGCTGGGGCTTAAAGGACAGCCCCTTGGCATATGGGCTTTGGTGCTGAGTGGCCAGCCAGTTAACTCTGTCCCTCCCGTTCTCTGCTTACAGCCCTGTGATCTCCCTGGTGTCACCCTCTCCACCCACTGGACTTTGACTTCAGATCTGATCCCAGACCTGCCTGGTGCCTCGGGAGGGTCTGCCTCCCCTCCCAGCCAGCAAGATGCCAATTCTCAAACAGCTGGTATCCAGCTCGGTGCACTCCAAGCGCCGTTCCCGTGTAGACCTCACAGCCGAGATGATCAGTGCTCCACTGGGTGACTTCCGCCATACCATGCACGTGGGCCGTGCCGGGGATGCCTTTGGGGACACCTCCTTCCTCAACAGCAAAGCGGGTGAGCCCGATGGCGAGTCTGTGGATGAACAGGCCTCCTCCTCATCTTCGAAACGCAGCCTTCTGTCCCGGAAGTTCCGGGGTAGCAAGCGGTCACAGTCAGTGACCCGGGGGGACCGGGAGCAGAGGGACATGCTGGGCTCCCTTCGGGACTCGGCACTCTTCGTCAAGAACGCCATGTCCCTGCCACAGCTCAACGAGAAAGAGGCCGCAGAGAAGAGCTCCAGCAAGCTGCCAAAGAGCCTGTCGTCCAGCCCTGTGAAGAAGGCGGAGGCTGGGGAAGGCAGCGCAGAGGAGGCGGCTGCCCTGGAGCTGGGGCCCCGTCGGAATGGGGCCACAGGCCCCCACTCCCCCGACCCCCTTCTCGATGAGCAGTCCTTTGGGGACCTGACGGATCTGCCCATTGTGCCCAAGGCCAGCTATGGGTTGAAGCACGCAGAGTCCATCATGTCTTTCCACATCGACCTGGGGCCCTCCATGCTGGGTGACGTCCTCAGCATCATGGACAAGGACGAGTGGGACCCTGAGCAGGATGGTGGTGGTTACCGTGTAGATGAGGACCCCGACAGGGTCACCCAGGCTCCCCCTTTGGCAGAGGCAGCCCCTCCCCTGGCAAGGCCGTCCCACGCTCTGGAGGATGAGGGGTGGGTGGCGGCGGCGGCGGCAGCCCCCAGCCCCAGCTCAGCCCGCAGTGTAGGCAGCCACACCACGAGGGACAGCAGTTCCCTTTCCAGCTGCACCTCGGGTGTCCTGGAGGAACGCAGCCCAGCCTTCCGGGGCTCAGACAGAGCCCAGGCCACTGTCCTGAGGCAGGCTGACAAGGAGTTCTCCTTCATGGACGAGGAGGAAGAAGATGAGATCCGAGTGTGAGGTGGTCAGGAAGTAGCTGGAGCTCTGGGCTGCATCTTCTCCCTGCTCCCATCCCACTGTGACCTTTGACCTTGCTGTGTGAGAGGCAGCCTGGGACCTCATGGATGAGGGGCTCTGGCTGAGCCCAAGGCCCTCAGAGGACGTGAGGAGCCGGCCTGGGTGCAGACAGGTTGATTGCCTTCCTCACACATCTGTTCTCCCCTTCAGCAGGGGGCCAGGCTGTGTTCTCTAAGCAGGAATCGGTTTCCTCTTAGCTTCCTCTTTCTCTAGCCTGGCCCCAAATGGATGCCAGATGTTGCCCCGAGTTCCTGCCTCGGGCACCTATTGCAGGTCAGCTGGAGGCAGCTTACTCCATGGCCAGGACATTTGGCTCTCTACCCTCTCTTGCCTGGTGTCTCTGCTGTGACCACGAGTGCCCCAAGTAGGTGTGTGCAGCAGGAGCAACAGGGTGATCTCTCATCCCATCCCATCCTCTCCAGTGCCATCGTTGGCTCCTGCTCCAGAAGCCTGAGCCCAGGAGATAGACTGGAGCAGTCTGTCTCACAGGGACCAGCCATGAACCAGACACTACACAGAGCCCCTTGCAGGGGTGAGGACAGCATGGTAACAGTGGAAGGAAAGCCCCAGGCTCCTTGGGTGCCCCAAGAAGGGCCCCTTCCCCAATGACACTAGGAACAGGGCTGGGGCCCCACCCTATGGGTGTGTTTGTTCTTTATTATGTTTAAATCCTTATAGAGCAATATTTGGAACAGTGTTAATAAATAGAATGGAATCCTTTTAGAAAACCTTTGTACCAAGTCTCCTCTTGGAAGTTACAGTGACTGCTAGCATACTCCAGTCTGGGAAGCTCCTGTGTGAAAGAAACTAGCCCCACCTGAAGTATGGGGGGCAGGGCATCAGGAATGCATAACAGCTTCAGGAGGCCAGTGTAGAATTCTGAAGAATTATTATTAAAAAATAATATATCCAGGGTGGAGGCTGCGTTTTGACTCCCTCACCCTGTGTGGGACACATTTCCTTTTCCTTCCTCCAACCCTCCCCTACCATGGAGGCCAGGGCCCCGGGCGAGGGCTGCCAGATTTAGCAAAAAAGACAAAAAACAAAACCCAGAAGGTTAAATTAAATTTGAATTTCAGGCAAACAAAAGATAATTTTTTTTAAGCACTCATACACCCCGTGCAATAATTCGGAATAATTTGGAACATTCTTAATGCTAAAGAGTTGTTTTGAAATTCAGATTTTGCTCTTCCTCCTGCACCTCAACCCAGGGGACTGAGTAGAAGCGGGGGTGTGAGCTCCAGGGATGACGCTGATTATTCTTCCGTCCTGGGAATGGGCTGACCAGCCTCTGCCTCTGCGTGGCCAGAGGGAAGAGAGGGAGAGAACTAACTACAGTACAAGAGGTCCCAGCCACCCAGGGTGCTGGGACCCTGACTCTGAGACACTAACCTGGCTCCTAACCCTGTACTCCTCTTTCTGGAAACTTAGTTCCCTCAGTGGCGGAATCACAGGGCCGTGCTCCCCGATCAGTGGCCCTCGACACCTGCCTAGGTCAGTTCCAGACTTTAAACTGTGTATTTTTTCATGATATTGTTAAAGCAGCAAGGAAACATTAAAAGGCCCTCTAGCACGTCTGGCATTTGTCTCTGCTTTTCGAGGACTTACTTCAGGGTGGGGGAAGTGGTCAGCCTGTGGCCACAGAGGCTTGAGTGGCTTCTCTTGGCCCCTTGGGACCGTCTCTTGGAAAGACAAGGCCTTGTCCTTCCTGCACAGGCCCTTTTGGCTCGGGGGTGTCCCTACTGCTGCTTAGCAATTGGGGACCTTGGACACTTGGTCACTGGGCCTCTTGGTGCCTCATTCTCCTTTATAAAGTGGGACTCCAGCCACCTTTCCAGTGATGTGGGGTTTATACAGCTGTACAGAATGAGGTGGTCCCATGCACTAGATCTGTCACCCAGGACTGAACGATGCACCCAGCTCTCAGAGGGGCTGGCACAAAGGGGCCTCTGTCCCCTTTTTTTTCCCCCTTTTTGCAAGAGACCTGGAGAATCAACTTCAGGCTGCCACGTTCTTGGTTTGACTGCGCTGCTTGGTGAGACAGAATCCTTCCGTACCTCTTCTCGCAGGTGAAGATGCATGCACAGGGAAGCTAAGGCTTCCTCCTAAGGCACAGCATTAATGAGAGCTGGAGTTAGAACATCTGGGCCCCTGCCCGTTGTACTACTATCACTCCTGGGCGTGGCAGAGCTTCGGTGCCTTGGGAAATGAGGTTGGGGTGCGCCTGCCCTGGGTGTGGGAACTGGGTGACCCCCTCTGCCTGCTGCCTCAGCTCCCGCCTCAGTGCCTGCCCTTCCTCACACCCACGTTCCCTTGGCCCTGGGTGGCTGTAGGAAGGGAATGTGGCCTGAGCAGGGCTGGCTCTTGCTGACTGAGGACTGAGGACGTTTGACTGAGTTCTGGCAGAAACCATGCCCTTCTCCCCTGAGCATCTACAGAGAAATTTAGGCTCCTCACTCATCTCTCTGGGAAGCAATTAGAGGCATAATTAAAAGTCACCCATGTTCCTCTGTCTCTAGACAGACTCATTAGAGCTAATGAGGGACTTGCTAAGGCAGAGAAGGGTGGTGGACTAGCCGGGAGGAAGCGAACAGGGCTGGGACACAAAAGGACAGGTTGTGGGAGTAACGGCGTCCTTGGGGGCTGCAGCCTAGTCTGGGGTAAGAGGAGAGGAAGACACTATTCAGGTAAGGCCCAGGAAGGTGCAGCCAGCCATGCTGTAGCCCTCTCGGCCCACATGAACTGCCCTCACTATTCTTGATGGGTCCTGCAGAGAGACCTGGTTGGCTCCACAGCTTCTGGGAGGTTACATTCTGACTGGGGTTCTGGACCCAAAGAATGAATGGAGAAAGGAGAAGCTAACCCAGCCACAGAGCTCCATCTTGGCTTAGACAAGCTCTCCCTACTAGCCCTGGACAAATTATTGCCCTTCCTGAGCAGTTTATTTTTCCATCTTCAAAATTAGGTGCTAATTCAGTTGATTCCAACTTTACATCGGTTCTGTTTACAATGCATTCATACACTGGACCTTGATAGACTTGAGTGTGGGTTGGGCTTGGGGGCCCCTTCATTCTTGCATTCCCTTGGTGTCTGAGGTTCACCTGAGAAACCTAGGGGCCCCAGAGCAGGGTTCACTTCACAGGTGCTGTATAGGGCCCCTCCACCCCCAGTTGGAAGCAGGGACCAGGGGCTACTTTTGAGACAAAGTAATTCCCATTCATGTTGCAACTAATATTTCCCCAAACCCAGTGGGACTCAAGCCTTTGGTTCACTGATGACAGCCTGGGATGCCCAGACCCAGACCTCCTTCAGGCATCTTCTGTCCCATCCCCCTTTCCTGAGGGGCTCTTGTGTTTATTGGGCACACACTGTTCTATCCCACTGATACAATGAGGACTGTGTTAGGGGGCTGGGGATATAGCTCAGTGGAACAAGCGCCTGCCTAGCAAGCGTAGGATCCTGAGTTCGATCCCCAGTACCACAAAAAAAAAAAACAATGAGGACTGTGTTAGCAGTTGTGACTGTCATGTACCAGCCACTGTCTTGGCTTTAATCCTTATAACAGTGTTGTGAGGTTGATACTATGTGTATCACTTCATTTTATAAAGGAGGCAGCTCAAGGTGAAGGACCTGGTCAGCCCCATGGGCCTAGTCAATTGGAGGCCAGATTGGCCCAGCCATGGGCTCCACAGCCCTGCTCCACAGCCTCAAGGCCTCCCAGCATGTGACTCACATGCTGGGACTCAGAAAAGGTGGGTGGGTCCAGCTCCTGGGCAAGCAATACAGCCCAGGGACAAGAGGGCAGCTCTGCCAGTGGGCTATGATACCTCACCCAGGCTGCAGCACAAGAAAGGGGGCAGTGCCGGCTATCAGGTGAGTTGTTGACAACTCCAGGTCCTTCCTGCAGCAGCTGCTGGTTGGATAAGGATTACTGCCTTTCCCAGGGACCCTGTCTCTGCTGGGCTGGACCAGGGTTGCAGTTGGGGCCTTTGTTTGCCAAGCCTACGGCCCCAGACTGTGCTCCTTCTGGTATCCAAGCTGGTCCTGCTTGCTTTTCACCTCTGGCCCCGTCTTCACCTAAGCCCTTCCTTACTCCATGAGGGATGCACCCTACTCCTCAAAAGAAAGCATACAGAAGCAATGAGCGTGTCAGACAACGAGGGAGTCTTAGGACCCTCAAAGCTTACCATCGGTTCATACCTGCCCCCAAGTTAGAGATGGGAAGATTGAGGTTGGTAGAACAAGGGATTGCGCAGAGCAGAGATTGTGAAACACACTGGGCTGCCTTTGGCTTTGGCCAGGCAGGTGAGGGCAAGCTGGAGGATGGATTTTGTGCATATGCGTCAGCAGCTGCTCCCAGAGCTGGAAGGGTTGTAGTTGGGGGAGTGGCTGGAAGATGCCTGAACTCAGGGTAGGAAGGCAGGCTGGCCTCTCACCCATGTGTGACACTCCCCACCCACCCCAGCTCACCTGGGCCTTCCACAACAGCTTCCTAGGGACCCCCATCTTCTGCGTATTCGGGCATGTGGCCTCCCAGATATACCTGCAGTGGTATCCTGTGCACAATTCATCCCTGAGCCCCAAGGCCCTGGTTTAAGTTACAAAACAGAAAGTTAGGAATACAAACAAGAGTGCTTATTTACCCACTTCCCCTTTGCAATCTCCCCTAGGCCCTGTGGCTTCCTGCCAACAGCCAGATGGGAAGCTGGGAAAAACATTTTGGGGCGAGGGAGTAGACTTTGCTGGCAGATGGATGTTGGCGGTTTGGCGTCTGAAACCTGTTGCCATAACTCACTGAGCTGCTGTTCTCCCAGAAAGAAACCTTCAAGAGGAGACGGTAGGGGATGGCCGAGGTAGCTGCCTTCCCCTAGCAAGGAATCCAATCCCAAAGTGACACTTGGCATGTTAAAAAAAAAAAAAAAAAAAAAAAAAACACCTGTGGAGGCAACAAGGCTCTGCTGAATTTTGTTCTTTTATGCCTTGCTTTGTTCCCAAAAAGTTTGAAGTCAACGTACAAAACACATAAAATAAAATAGGGTAAAAATAGATCTGAGAAAAAACAATGCTAGAACGAACAGTACAGTGAACAAAAGGGAGGACACAGGATTGTTCTCCGGGTGGGCCTACACGGTTCTCAAAGTGGGATACAAACTGGACTCCGAGCTGCCTATTAGTCAAAGCAAAGCCTGTTTCAGTTCACAAGGTTAAGGTGAACCTAGAAATAGCTCAACTCTTTCTAACACTTCTTGTTGGGACCTCTGAAGGGCCAAGGGAGGGTGTCCCAGACAGTACCCTCAGCCTTGTAACAGAATCCAATAGTCTTAAAAGTTTTTGCTCCCCGCCCCCCACACCAATTCATATGTGGAAACCCTAACCCCCAAAGTGATAGTGTTAGGAAGTGGAGCATTTGGGAGATGATCAAGTCACGAGGGTGGAGCCCCTTAGGAAGAGACCTCAGACAGGGATAAAACTGGAGGATATTCTGCTAAGCAAAATCAGCCAGGTACAAAGACAAATACTACCCGTGTTGTTATTCATATGTGGAAGCGAAAAAAAACTAACAGAGAGCAGAAGTTTTCCCTAGAGGTCAGGAAGGGTAGGGAAGAGAGGGCAGAGGCAGGTCAGACAACGGCTACCACAATATGGTTAGAGGAGGAAAATGTTTCTGTGTGCTACGGCACAGGAGAGTCGCTAGAGTTCACAACTAGTTACTATGTGTTTTATAAAGAACTAGAAGAGTTCAATGGTTCCCAACGCAAAGAAAGCATAAATATTTGAAGAGGAAATGCTAATCACTTGATCTGATCATTATGCATTGTACACATGTGTCGAATTATCACACTGTGCCCTATAAATATATACAGTGTGGCAATCTTTTACAGTGCAAATGATTAAACAGATGGTGCTCTAAAAGAGAGAAAGAGAAAGGAGGAAAAGAAAAGAAAGGAAGAAGGGAAGGAAGGGAAAAAGGAAAGGGAAAAGGGGAAAGGAAAGAGAGGCCTGGGCAGGGGCTATAGCTCCAGGATAGAACACTTGCATAGCATATACAAGGCCCTGTATGTGACCCGCAGCACTCAAACAAAGGTCCAAAGACTCCTGTGTGCCTTCCACTCTATGAGGGCGCACCAAGAAAGTGATACCTACGAACCAGACACCAAGTCTGCAGACTCCCTAACCTTGGCCTCCCCAGCTCTTGAACTGTGAGCAGTGACTGCGGTTCACAAGCTACCAGGTCATTGCTAAGTGGCCTGAGCAAGCCAAAGCACAGCCGTGGCCACACAGACCCCATGGGCTGCAGTCTGCGCATGTGTGCTGTGGAGCTGAAGGCTTAATGCTGAGACACAGGACAGCAAAACCACATCAAAGTGGGGTCAGACCCAAGTCAGCTTAGCCACTCGCCCAGGGCACACAATTTAGATTCACCCAGATCCCCAGCCCCAGCATTACTGACTTTTGAGGCCGGTCACAGCTGATGGCGACTTACCCATGACTGCAGGATGGTTAGCAGCATTCCTGGCCTCTACACTAGAAACCAGAGCACCCCCTCAAGTTGTGCTATCAAAAGTATCACCGTTTCTCTTTTCCCCCAGAAAGGCCAAACTAAGGCAATAAAAATGTTTTTAAGTCACATGTTTTTATTCAAAGTCTAAAAAAGACTTCTGGAGTCCTGCAAGGGGTGATGCATGTATTTACATTTTAAATTACCTATTCAAAGAAATCTTTTCAGCCAGTGAAATGCCTCTGTGTGGGAACACATGAGAAGCGGCTGCAGAGAGGCAGCCCACAGCTGCTCCGAGTTCCAAGCTCAGTTGGCCCCTCTCCAACGTGTCTACTGGCAAATCACCTTTTCCTAGGGGGCATCTTGAATCATGAGTTTGGCCTGGGGATATAGCTCAGTGCCACAAGCACCTGCTTGGCAAGCACAAGGTCCCAAGTTTGATTCCCAGTATAAAAAAAAAAAATCCCTCCCTAGGGGGCATCTGCACCTGAGTAACTCACCAGCCACAGCAGCCTGCTGAATCCACTGCTCTGTTCAACTGGTGTGTTTCTCCATGGGAGCCTCCCGGATCCATCCAGCGACTCATTGTCAGGGTGAGGCAGAACCAAATTTAAGGTGGCAGGAGGTCAAGGAACCCAGTTCACACACACTTAATTCAAAAAGAAATTCAAGCCAGGCATGGTGGCACATGCCTGTAATCCCAGCACTTGGGAGGCTGAGGCAGGAGGATCATTATGAGTTCGAGACCAGCCTGCCTGCGCTACAAAGTGAGCTCAAAGGCAGCCTGAACTGTATAGCAAAAAGAAATTCATAGACTGAAAGTCAAAGAACAGAAAACAATACTCCATGTGACAGGAACCCAGAAGAAAGCAGGGGTAGCTATTCTATTTTCAAAGTGGATTTAAGCAAGCCAAGATTGACTACAAGAGCCAAATAAAGTCACTACATCCTTGTGCATGAACAGTCCAAGTGTGGTGGATTAACAAATGGTGGTCAACTTGTGACACCCAGCTGAGCTAGGCCAGTGTGCTACTGGGTATGAGAGGCCCCCCTGAGAATTGTTGCTGGCAGCATAAGAGGCAGAACTGGAGAAGTTTAGAAGCTGTTGGAAGCTGTTAGGAAGCTGTTAGTTCTCCTAGAGGAGTTTGTCATGCTGGCTTTCCTGATGAACTGGGCTGTTCTTATCATCAGAGATAGTGCTAGGTAGCAGAAAAATTTCAGTGTAGTCTACTGTTGAGATCTACTGTTGGCATGGTTATTGTTGAGAGCATCTGACCAGATCTGTTTCTGAAATTAAGAGCAAAGGGCCAGCAGAGTGATATGAAACATTTAGTCAGAGGGGTTGCTCTAGTGGAGCTTTGGGTTGCAAGACTGAAAAAGAGAACATGGCTGTTAAAAACAGGACAATAGAAAAATAAACTGAAGCCTTTCACCTGAAGATATTTGAAGTGAGTGTCTTTGAACTGCAGAGGTTCTTGATTTTTAGTCTTGCCATGCCTTATTAAAAGTTAATGAGAAAGACTGTGATTGTAATAGTTCTTTGAATATGATTTTAATGTGATTTTTAGGTATATGTTTGTTATCATGTTAATTAGTCTAAGTATTATGTTTTAACCTTGAATTTTGGCCACCCTTTAAATATTTTTCTTTTGATGTGGAAATGAGTGCGATAAGAATTGTATATATGTAGGCCGGGTGGGGTGGCCCACGCCTGTAATCCCAGCACTTGGAAGGCTGAGGTAGAAGGATCGTTGTGAGTGTAAGACCAGCCTGGGCTACATAAATGAGCTCAAAGCCAACCTGAACTGCATAGTAAGACCCTGTCTCAGAAAGACACACACAAAAAGAAATTTTTTAAAAAATTGTATATATGTAACTGTTATATTAATGTAAATGTGACTAGACCAAGACATATTAACTTTTTACAAGTCTGCAACTAGAGAATATAGTTAAAGGAAATGTGTATGGTTATCAAGTTGACCAGAGGTGGATTGTGGTGAATTGACAACTGATGGTCAACTTGTGATACCCAGTTGAGCTGGGCCAGTGTGGTTCTGGGTGAAAAAGATATACAATCATAAATATATATGCACCAAATACTATTGCACCAAACTATGTAAAACAAATATTAACAGACATGAAAATCAAATAAACACTAATACAATTATAATGGGGGACCTCAATACCCCACTGTCACAAATAGGCAGATCAACCACACCAAAAAATTTAAAAAAGAAATATCAGAGCTGAACCAAACCTTTCAACAAATGAGGCTGAGTGTGGTGGCACATGCCTGTAATGCCAGCGCTCAGGAGGCTGAGGGCTGCCTGGGCTACAAAGTGAGCTCAGGGTCAGCCTGAACTGCATAGTGAGACCCTGTCTCAAAAAGACAAAAAAAAAATCTTTCAACAAATGGACTTAGTAGATATTTAGAGAGTGTTCCAGCATACAACAAAGAATACTCCATAGCACAGTGAACTTTCTCCAAGATAGACCACATACTAGCCCATAGAACATGCTTAAGTAAATGCAAAGGAATTCAAATTATTCTTTGCATATTATAAGACCATAGTGCAATGAAATTGGAAATCAATGGCAAAAGAAGCCACAAAAACTTCATAAACACATGCAAATTAAGTACACCCTCCTAAATAACCAACTGGTCACAGATGAAATTAAAGACAAAACTAGACAGTTTTTTCAATTAAATGATAATGTCAATAGTATATGCTGGAACTTATGGGATACAATAAAAGCAGTCCTTTGAGAGAAGTTTATAGTGGTGAATTCCTATATCAGAAAAACAGAGCAGGGCCAGGGATATAGCTCAGTGGCACAAGTGCCTGCCTGACAAGCACAAGGTCCTGAGTTCGATTCCCAGTACCACAAAAAAAAGAAAAACAGAGCAACCTCAAATAAACAGCTTAATGTTGAACCTCAAGCTTCTAGAAAAAGAAGAACTCGTTAAAGCCCAAAGCTCATATGAGGGAGGAAATTATAAAGACTAGAGTAGAAATTAATGTAGTGGAGACTAAAAAAACAATATACAAAGAATCAGTTGGTTCTTTGTGTTTTTTTGTTGTTGTGTTTTGTTGCTGTTGTTTTTTTTTGTCTTTTTGAGACAGGGTCTCCCTATGCAGTTCAGGCTGGCCTTGAGCTCACTTTGTAGCCAAGACTAACCTCAAACTCCTCACAACCATCCTCCTGCCTCAGCCTCCCATGTGCTGGGATTGCAGGCATGCACTACCATGTCTGGCTAAGAGTTGGTTCTTTGAAACATTAAAATTGACAAACCCTTAGCCAATTTTATTAAAAAAGGGAAAAAAAAAAGACTCAAATCCATGCAATTCGGAGTGAAATCACAACAGATCTTGCAGAAATCAGATCATCAAAGTCTACTTTGAGAATTGTTATTCTAATAAGAGGGAAAACACAAAAGAAATGGACAAATTCCTAGATACTTACCAAAGTGCTGAATATTCCATAGGACTTACCAAAGGTGACTCAAGAAGATATAAAAATGCTGAATAATCCAATATCAGTCAGTAAAACTGAAGATGTAATTAAAACTTACCGAAAAAGAAAAACCCAGGCCCTGACAGATCAACTACTGAATTCTACAAGAAATTTAGAGAAGACCTAATGCTGCTAGTTCTCAATCTTTCTAATGAAATTGAAAAGGAAGCAATACTCTCAAACTCATTCCTTAAAGCAAGGATTACCCTGATACCAAAACCAGAGAAGGATCCAACCTAAGAAGAGAACTACAGGCCAATCTGCTAATGAACATAGACACAAAAATCCTCAATAAGATACTGCAGCAAATCATGAAGAAGACTATACACCAAGACCAAATGGGATTCATCCCTGGGATGCAGGGATGGTTCAGCAGAAGAAATCAGTAAGTGTACTATCCCATATTAATAGAGCCAAGGATAAAAACCATAGATGCAGAAAAAGCATTTGACAAAGTCCTACACCCATTCATGATTTTAAAAAAAACAACAGAAAATTGTAAAGATGGTTTTTATCTCAATCTGATCAAAGCCATCTATGAAAAGCCAACAGTCTACACCATGCTAAATGGATAAAAACTGAAAGCTTTCGCTCTAAAATCAAGAACAGACAAGAATGCCCACTATCACCACTCTTATTCAGTTTAGTTCTGGAAACATTAGTCAGAGCAGTTAGACAAGAGAAAGAAATAAAAGAAATAAAGATAGGGAAAGAAGAGATTAAATCATCATTATTTGTGGATGACATGTATTCTACATAGAAGTCCCTCAAAACTCCGCCAAATGACTTCTAGATTTAATAACCAAATGCAGTAGGACAGCTGGATACAAAGTCAACACTCAAAAATCAATAGCATTCCTGTGCATAAGTAACAAACTCAGTGGGAGAGTATTAAGGTTTGTGTCCGGATGTTCCTCCCAAAGCCTCATGCAATCATGGGGTGGGCTTCTAGAGTTTTTGATTGATCCATAGTCTGATGCTGAGATTATGGGTGTGAGTGCTACACCCGCTCTGGGGCGGATAGTTTGCATACAGTATAGGGGAGGGAAAGAGCCTTGCTCTTGGCCACTCCTCCGTTTTTGCTCTTGTTGCTTTTGCTGTGTTCCGTAGCCATGAACTGTGGTCCTCTGCCATGTGCCGCTCTGCCTTGGAGCCAGCTGGGTATGGACTGAAACCTCCACAAACTGTGAGCTAAATAAACTTTTCCTTCCTTAATTCTGGGTGTCAGGTATTTTGTCTCAGCAATGAGAGGAAAGTAGCCAAGACAGAGAGAAATTAGGAAAACAAAACCTTTCGCAATAGCATCCAAAAAATGAAATATCTAGGAATCAATTGAACAAAGGAAGTAAAAGATTTTTACATTGAAAACTACAGTACTCTAAAAAAAGAGATCAAAGAGAATATCAGAAAATGGAAAGATATCCCTTGTTCTTTGGTAGGAAGAACCAATATAGTGAAAATGGTGATGCTTCCAAAATTGTTGTACAGATTTAATGCAGTCTCAATCAATATACCAATAACATCTCACAGAATTAGATGAAAAAAAAACTAAAATTAATTTGGAACCAGAAGTGACCTAGAATAGCAAGAGCAATTCTAGGCAACAAAGGCAAGGGAAGGGGCATCACACTCATCATGACTTGAAATTAAATTACAAAGCCACTGTGCTAAAAACAGCATGGTACTGGCAGAAAAACAGACCTAAAGACGAATGAAAAAGATTAGAAGATGCAGAAACAACCCCAAACGTACTTAGGCACTTTATCTTTGACAAAGTAGCCAAACATTTTCACAGGAAGAAAGATAGCCTCTTTAATAAATGGTGCTAAAAAAACTGGCTTTCCACATACTGAGGATTAAAACTAGACCTATATCTCTCACCGTGCACTAGACTAAAATCAAAATGGATCAAAGATCTAAATGTTAAAACATACACCACGTCTGCAAAAATATAGAAGTAGAACTCTTGAAGACATTGGCATAGGCAGACTTTATGAACAAGCACTGACTGCACAGGAAATATCACGAAGAATCAACAACTAGGATCTCATCTTA
Source organism: Dinomys branickii (assembly GCA_004027595.1). Lineage (NCBI taxonomy): Eukaryota > Metazoa > Chordata > Mammalia > Rodentia > Dinomyidae > Dinomys > Dinomys branickii. The sequence continues at coordinate 38,122 of PVLD010012717.1, forward strand.
TTAAAAAGCTTTTGTGCAGCAAAAGAAACCACCAACAGAGTGGACCGACAACCCCCAGTGTGGGGAAAATAGTTTTTACCAGGTGTTTCTCAGACAAAGGACTAATATCAAGAATATGTAAAGAACTCAAAAAAATCAGACCTTCCCCCAAATTTAAAGACCCAATCCAAACATGGGCATCTGAAATGGATAGACACTTCTCAGATGAAGAAATAAAAACAGCAGATAAATATGTGAAAAAATGTTCAACATCACTGGTCATTCGAGAAATGCAAATTAAAACAACACCAAGATTCCATATCACTCTAGAAAGAATGGCTATTATCAAGAAATCAACCAATAACAAATGCTGGAATGGCTGTGGGGAGAAAAGAACTCTTCTCTTTCTCCACTGTTAGTGGGAGTGTAGACTGGTGCAACCACAGTGGAAATCAGTGTGGATATGCCTCAAAGAACTAAAGATAGATGTTTCACTTGACTCAGCTAGTCCCCTTCTTGGTATCTTCCCAGAAGATATGTCAGGAGAAAGGGTTTATTCTGGTTCATGGTTTTGGAGGTATCAGTCCATGGTAACTTGGCCCCATTGCTTTTGGATATCACATCATGACAAGACAACATGGTAAAGTAAAACCATGCACTGCATGACTAGGAAGAGAGGAAAAAGAAGGGGCTGAGGTCCCATAATCCCCTGCAAAGGACACTCTTAGTGATCACACTCTGTCTCTTAAATGTTCCACCACCTCCCAACAGCACCAATACATGACCATTTTGGAGACACTTTTCCTAACCATGGAGAAGCCATTTTAAGGAGAAATGGCAAGAAGGAAGTTGGTGTGAAGTGAGTGTTATGGACTGAACACTCAGATCTGCCCACCTAAAATTCATGTCACAGCCCTTTCAGTGGGACAGTCTTAGGGGGTAGGGTCTTTAGGAGATGATTAAATTCAGATGAGATCATGAGGTTGGGGACACAATTAGTGTCATTATAAGAGGAATGAACAGAGCTCAATTTCCTTCTGTCTCTCTGTCATGTGGGGACACAGCAAGAAGATGGTTGTCTGCAAACCAAGAAGAGGGCCCTTGCCAGGAAGCAAGTCTGCCAGGACCTTGATCTTGGATTTTCAGAACCGTGAGATAATTCTATTGTTTAAACCCTCAGTCTCTTTTGTTAGAGCAGCCAGAGCTGATGGAGACAGTGGCAGCTGCCTGCTGGTCTAGAGAAAACACATCTAAAGGCAGAAGCATCAGCTGAGACACAGTTTCCAAAGCTCAGCCAAGAAGTGAGTGCCAGGGCAGCCATGGACTTCAAGGGCCCCTAGGGGGATGGTGCAGGAGGGGATCAACGTGGGTGGGCCTGGGGCTTCCCCCTGCTGTGCACCAGCCTCCAGCTCCAGCCCCGGCTCTGGCTCTGGGTCAGGGTGGTTTATCCAGGCTGAGAGGAGGGGGCCCCCCTCTGCTGCCACCCATGCCTGTTGGGCTTTGTGCACAAAATGGGCACAATTGACTTCCTGTCAAGAGTCAGGCCTGGAGGGTTTTTCCATCTGTACTCTTTCTGCCTCCCTTACAACCCAGAATTATTTTGAGATGATAGGCTGGAGGGCAGGCTGTGGTGATAAAAATGGAGTTTTCCCTCCAGTCCTAACTGACCCAGAGGCAGATTCAATTTGTGACCTTGCACTCACCACCATCAGCCAGCCAGGGCAAGGACAATCATCCCACCACCACCACCACAGCCAGCAAGCAGATCCCTGCCCTAGAGATCCCCTTCACCCGCGTATGGACACATATCCTCAGGGTACATGAAACCATCCACTGAGCTACAACTGTGTTAATAATTATAATCCATTTTGACCTTCTACATTTTTCTATTTTAGAAAGGACAGTATGCCTTGCGCTGGGGGAAAAAATATTTCCTTTCCCTGAGCTCTTTGATTCTACACGTGAGGCTGGATGCGGTTCTCTTAAGCCTTCTTTGGAGAGTGACCCCAGGACCTTGTGGGAAACAGGCTCCCTTTAAATTTTATTTTTCTTTTAAAGACAAGGTCTTGTATGTAACTCAGTTAGGACTTGAATTGACCATGTAGGTCAGGCTGGCCTCCAACTTGCAATCTGCCTGCCTCAGCTTCCCGAGTGCTGGGATTACAGTTGTGTGGCACCATTCCTGGCTTTAGGGAGCTCTTTCTAAAAGGCAAACCTACAATTACCAGAATTGTAGTAGCCCAATATAACACAACACATTGCATTTCTTGAGATCACAAAGCCCAAAATGACTTTCCCTGGACTAAAACCAAGGAATCACCAAGACCGCTTTCCTTCTGCAGGTTCTAGAGGGAAACTGTCTCCTGCCATTTTCTGGCTTCCAGAGGCCACCTGTACTCCTTGGCCCAGGGCCCCTTCCTCCACCTGCAAAGGCAATGGAGCATCTTCAGGTCTCTTTCTGTCTCTGTCTCTCGCTACCTCCCTGACCTCTTGCCTCCCTATTATAAGGACCCCAGGGATGATATCGGACCTACCAGGATAATTCACAATATATTCCCTATCTCAAGATCCTTAATTACATCTATAAAGTCATTTTTGCCATATATGATGATAGATTCACAGCCTCTGGGGATTAGGACCGTGAGCAGTCATTCTGTGAGGATTACTCTCAGGGCAAGTGGCTCTGTCTCAATCATCGTGAATCTCCCAGCATGAGAAGTGGAAATCTAGTTCAGAGTGAGTGAGCAAGTGAAGGAATGGCTCCCCACAGGCCAGCTGGGTCAGAAGCCAGACGAGGGCAGCCTGAAGGATGGTAGATGCCCATGAAACAACCAGGGTGTAACTCGGCCACGTCTGCCCACTTGACTCGCTTTTGTTGACAGGCCTGTTGCCTCACCTGGGCTGCAGATCCTGAGTCCTTTGCACAAGGCTTGTCGGGAGCTCGAGTGGCTTTGGGTGGAGCCGGGGCCTATGGCACTTTCGCCCTGAGCCTAAGGGGGCGTTAGTAGCCTCTGTTCAGCCTGGAGGGCCTGTGGGCACAGAATTAGAGGCAGGGAAGACGACCCAAGGACCAAGCTGAAACTCTGGGTGGCATCAGTGCAGGGAGAAAGCTGCTGGGGCTTCCTTTCAGTCCGAAGCTGACTCCCTGGCCCCCAGATATCTGGTCTCCTTGACTCTGAGGCCACGTACCAACTCATGGGCACAAGTGACAGCCACATCACTGTCTGGGCCTCAGGGAGCTTGGTTGTCCTACTGGCCTAGTGTGTAGGGGGCTCTTTCCTCTTGCAGTTTGGGCAGCTGGAGGGAGCTCTGCTTGGGGCTACCCAGTCCTGAGCTCACCGTCTTTGGGAAGCCAGGTGTAGGTCCCAGAATGACTGACTCAGAGACAGTAAGCTCTGTGCCTCCCTCCCTTGTGCTTCAAGTGGTCATTGTGAGCTCAACAGCTGTCCCTACCAAGTGGCATCTTTGGGGCACAAAGAGCAGTGGAGAGGCAGGGCACAGAGGGTCATTGTCTCTGGAGCTCAGCAGCAGCATCACTGTGGGTTACCAGGGCTCCTCCTGACCTCGGCCTCTCCCAGCCACAGCAAGACATGGGCCAGCCCCATTCCCAGGTGGCTGGCCAGGCAGGAAGCCCAAAGCACTCGGCAGGGACCTCAGAAATGAACTAAGAGAAAGGGACCACCATGGACCTGGGGGCAGGACCAGGGTCCTGGAGCATCAGGCCACATTCATTCTCAATATCTTACCCGGGCAGGGAGAGGAGAGCAGACAAGCCCTGTATTTCATGGAAGGAAAACTCCTAAAACTCTTCCCCTATATCAGGCATCTTCGTGTATTTCTCCCCTACCCTCAGTTTCAAGAAGGACGTGGCAGTTATTGGTCTCATTTTACTGAAATGGTCTCTGAGGAACAGAGAGGCCACCATGCCTGGCCCAGGATGACAAGCTGGTGGCTGACAGGGTCCAGAGTTGAAGTCTGGCTGTCCAGTACCACAGTCGGCACCCTCCCATGAGCTCAGGATGAGAGTGGGAAGGCAGGCAGGTACAGAAGATAGGGAGGGAGAGGGCAGAACCACTCGGTGCCCAGAGGGCATTGGCTGTGAGGTTTCCACGGTCAGTGTGTGTGAGCAGAGGATATGAGGCGTGCTGACCTGGCCCGGCCCCACAGCCAGAGAATTCTAAAGCTTCTGGCCCCAGCCCATGGCCTTTCAGAGCTGTGTGTTTATAAAGGGAAAGGAGCAGCGTGATGCTGATTCAGAGAATTTGCAGCCAGAGTTAAATGAGAGCCTCATAATGATGGTGATTAAAAATTAACGCCTCTGTTTGTGCAGCGATTTGGGTGTCCAGTTTGCTCCCATTAATTAATTAATAAATAACAATGCAAGTGCTCAGGATAAGCTGCAGGGCACAGAAGGGACACTGGGAAGTTCCAGAGGGGACATCCCTGGGCTAGGCCACTGGCCCCTCACCAAAGGCATTATCAGGACTGTTCCTGGGGCTCACTTCCTGTCTCTGGACAAGGGGGTGCCAGTATACGTCAGGAGCCATAGGCAGTCTCAACTTGGGGGACAGGCTAGCTTCTCCTGGCCTCAGACTCAGGTTCAACTCAAGACTCCTGAGTCACCCAACTCCTGTGGGTTTCTATTTATCTCTAAAACAGGTGGGAGGCCAGGCATGGTGGCACATGCCTGTAAAACCAGCACTTGGGAGATTGAGGCAGGAGGGGAGGATCATCTCGAGTTTGAGACCAGCCTGGGCTACAAAGTGAGCTCAAGGCCCTCCTGAACTGTATAGCGAGACTCTGTCTCCGAAAGACAAAAAAAATAAAAATTAAAAAAGGTGGGATCAACCAGGCATGGTGGTGCACACCTATGATGTCAACGCTCTGGGAGGCTGAAGGATTGCAAGTCTGAGCCCAGACTGGGCAGCTTAGCAACTCAGCAAGACCCTGTCTCAAAATAAGAAAGGAGAAAGGGTTGGGGATGTTGCTGTGTGCAAAAGTACTGGGTTCAATCTCCAGTACCTGAACGTCTCCAAAAAAAAAAAAAAGGTGAGATCTCTTGAAGCTAAATTTTGAAATGGGAAGGTGCAATAGTATCCTATGGCTGGCCGCTGTAATAAATGAGCACAAACTGGGAGCTTAAAACAACAGAAGTGTTCTCACTCACGTTCTGGGGGCCAGAACTGTAACACCAAGGTGCCAGCAGGGTTGGGTCCTTCTGGGAGTCTGAGGAGATCTGTTCCCGCTTTCTCCTTGGCAGTGGCAGCCAGGTAGGTGACCCTTAGCTCCGTCTTTACGTGGCCTCCTTCTTGGTGTCCTGTCAGGGTCTGTGTATCTCAAATCTCCCTCTCTTCTCTCTCCTAAGGACGTTACTTATCAGGCTTAGGACTTACTCTAGCTCTGGAATTAGCTCATCTTGAGATTCTTTCTGTTTTGTCTTGCTTTTGAGACAGGGTCTTGCTACGTTGCCCAGGGCTGGCCTCCAATCCATGATCCTCCTGCCTCAGCCTCCTGAGAAGCTGGGATTACTGGTATGTGCCACTATACTCAGGTTCATTTTGAGATACTTAATGACACCTACAAAGATGCTACCAAGGTCACAGTTACAGGTACAGGGGTTAGCTAGGACTTGAACTTTTGGAGGAGACTGCTCAGTCCAATATAGAAGGGATTCTAAGTGAGCAAAAGGCAGGACTGCAAGGTACCCTCTGTCTTTGCCAAAGTGATGAGAAGTCCCTGCGAGAGGGGACCTGTGTATGTGGCAACCACATGTACCTTCTGCCAGTTTGGCCCAGGGCTGGAGTGCAGGCAAGGCAGGACCTTGGCCTGAAGAGGAGGCAAGCTGGGGTATGGAGGGAGAGTCAGTCTCAACAGGGGAAGGGGCAGGGTCTCCTTTACACTCATCCCCAACCAACTAACTTTCAGGCCAGTAGAGTACCAGAGAGCACCACAGGTATATCCCCATGACATGGTGGCACACATCTGTCATCCAATGGAAGGCTGAGGCAGGAGGATAGAGAGTTCAAGGCTAGCCTGGTGTGTTGGTTTGGGGGATATTTTTGCAAGTGGAAACAATATAATACAGGGCACATGTTTTAAAGATTATTTATAATAGTCACCCAAAGAATGATATATAAGAGAGTGCAGAAAATCTGTCCATACACTAAGACCAAGGAATCCAGCTAAGGGCCTGGATCCCGTGGAAATGTCCTGCATGAGTCCAGCTGAAGACCTAGAGCTCATAACAGTGCCTCCCATGAGTCCACCTGGAAGCCTAGCACCCATAACAATATCTCATGCAGGCCTGTTTCACAGATCTGCATCGGGGAGGCCCAAAGGTCAGTGGTGGAATCTAGAAAGACTACGCCAGAGGGATGAAGGAACTATGCTAGCAGGCTGAGGGATCTACACTGGAGCCAGGAAGTGACGCTCAGAAGAACCAGAGCTCCCCCGAAAGGCACCACAGCCATCCTCAGCAACAGTGAGGTTCTGAGCTCCTTTGATGATCAAGATGGCTGAGTTCCTATCAGGGAAGCCAGTCTAGCAAGCTTCTCCAGGAGACCCGCAGTGCACCATCTTCCCCTCCAGAGCCTGAAAGTGATGCTCAAAGTGAGGACCAGAGCTCCCTTAAAGTCAATAACAGCCATTCTCAGTGCCAATGAGGTCCTGAGCTCCTTAGAGGATGAAAACAGCCAAGTTTATCAGGAAAACCAGCATGATGAGCTTCTCCAAAAGAGCCAACAGCTCCTTACAGCTTCTACCAGCTCCCAACAGCCTCCTTCTCCTTCTCCAGTTCTGCCTCTTATGCTGCTGGCAACAATCCCCAGGTGGGCCTCCCACACCCAGCACCACGCTTATTCAGTTCAGCTGGGGGGTTATAAATTGACCACTATTTGTCAGTCCACTACATTGGGGTTATATGTGAGACCCTGCTTCAGAAGCAAAGAAAAAGGAACCTTCCCTTAAATAGCCTCCCTACTGGTTTCCTCCTCCATCCATTCTTCAGAATGCTGTTCCTCCTTATCTCTACAGCACCCTTTGAAGGTTGTACTGCTTTGATAATAAAGACCACCACTACCACCCCACATTGGGCATGGTGCCAATTCACCTCTAATTACAGCTGTTTAGGAAGCTGAGGCAGGAGGATCTGGAATTTAAAGCCAGCCTGACTAATTTATCAAGCTCTTCTCTCAAAATTAAAAAAAACCAATTCTTTTGGCTTTGTAATCTGTATATAAAGGAGACAGCCCCTTCCTGCCCCTGCTTAGTCCCCTTATTACCCATGTCTTACTGGCTGTTCACTACTATCCACCTGGACCAGGCCATCCCCAAGGCAAAGCACATGTCCCTAGGACAGAGATGCTTGGGGTGGGGCTGGGGCCTGTGACAGGAGGAAATCCTGAGACTTGGACTTTAGTACTGTTGCTGTTACTGAGGTAGGACAGAAGGAATAAGTTGGAAGGAGGCAAGGAAATCATGATTTTAAAACTGCACTTTTAAGAAAAACTGCAGCTTCAAGATACATAAGTGACTTGAGCCTTTTTCTTTTCCAGGACATTCCCTTAAGAGATTCCTAAAGGGCTTAAAGACACAGTACGCCCTAAACTGGGCTCTGGACCCGCGCTTTTCGTCTGTAAATCGCACTCTTTCCACCCTCAGGAGCAGTAATAGTAACATGCAGCGAGCTCAACTTCAAGCACATGCAAATGGTGTACGTCCAGCCAGTCTGCTAACGGAGTAACCTGACACACAGTGGGAATACCAGTCCTACCCAGACCAGCCTGGACTACACAGTGAGCTCAAGGCCAGCCTGAACTGCATAGCGAGACCTTGTCTCAAAAAGGCAAAACAACCCAAAAACCAAAAAAACAGGGCCGGGGATATAAGTGGCATAAGCACCTGCCTAGCAAGCGCAAGGTCCTGAGTTTGATTCCTGGTACTAAAACAAAAACAAAAAAACAGCTTTGCTTCATAAGGCAACTCTTTCTCCTGAGGGTCTGTACTTTATTTCTTGGAATGTGTACTTTTGAATTTCTCCCTAATAAAACCCTTCCCATGCTTCACACTGATCCATCCTGAGACTTCTTTTTCTGTGAGGGCAGTCAGTGAAGCTGCAAACAGGGCATGTTTGGGGAAGGGGACTTAAATTTTTCTCTCAGCTCCAGGAACTTCTCAGTCCCAGTCTGATGCCATTTCTTCTTGGTGAGCCAGCCACGAGTAAAAAGGTGTTTTGGTTAAATCCAGCTAAAGGGTTTTCATTTTTTCTTCCCCACTCCCCCAACCCCCTGCCCTCTGAAATATCATTTATCTTTCTCCCCTCTCCTTTCTCTCTCCCTATCTACAAATTTCCGCAGCTGTGGACTCAAACTGAGAAGGAACCACTGGTTTTCTGGTTTTTGTTTTTTTCCTTCATCCCCTAAGAAAGCCCCACGCCTCTTGTTCTTTCTTTCCCACTCTGAGGGTTTCATCTGCCAAAAAACCCTCAGCTCCTTTAACTTCTTCTGATATTAGCTATCAGGGAGAGGCAGGGAGCTGGCGGATGGAGGGGATCAGTGGGAAGTGGGGAGCTCAGGAGTTTTCTGATGGCTCTGGGGACAGTTCCTAGGGTGTCCCACCATGTGGAGGGTGGGAGAGGAAGCGTGCAGCCTCTGTACTTTCCTCCAGGTAGGAGAGGCCCGCAGGCCCACAGGAAGGCCTCCACTTCAGCCCTTCTCAACTTCCGGTTGTGACCTTCCAAGGTGCTCTGGCCACCTGCCTAGCCCTGCCTAGAGCTAATTTTTGTTTCTCTGGAGCCTCTTTGGTTTGTTTCTCTAGTGCTACTCGCTTCCTCCCTCCAGCTTATTTGTTTCTGGTATTATTATGATAATTCTGGCCCCACGTTTATCTCCCTACCCAAAATGCTATGTGATATCTCCAGGCTTTTCCCTCCAGACTTTTATTAAAACCCTCTATGAATCACTCATGTATGTTATAGGTGGCTAGATATAAAGACCTTTGAGGTGACTTTTTGAGTGAAGTCCAGCGCTTCGGTTCAACTTAATTTTCCTGGTTTCCTGATGTTTTGATAAAGGTTGGAGAAGCTATGTGCCAGGAGCAAGGACACTTATTCTGGACATGAGCAGCAGGTTGCTGCATGACTTGGATAAGTCAGTGACAGAAAGTAGCAGAGCTTCTTCCCTGGGCAGTTCTGGCTCTGAGAAATAGGGCAGGCTGCTCACATGGCAGGAAGCTAAGATGAGGTGGGCTTCAGCCTGACCTCCGTCTGGGGTAGCTGGACATGCAGTGTGACCCCGGGATGAGGGGGACAGCTCACACAGTTTGACACTGGAGACCAAATTAGGATCCCATCTCTTCTTTTCTTTCTGTCTTTACCTCTTTCCAGAAGTATAGAAGGGAAATCTAAAAGGAAGCCAGGTATGGTGGCACACGCCTGTAATCCCAGCACTCGGGAGGCTGAGGCAGGAAGATTGTTGTTTGAGATCATCCTGGGCTACAAAGTGAGCTCAAGGCCAGTCTGAACTATACAGTGAGACCCTGTCTCAAAAAGACAAAATAAAATAAAATAAAATAAAATGTTTTTGGTGGGGAGGGGTTAGTTATGAGACAGGGTCTCACTATGTAGTTCAGGCTGGCCTTGGAGTCACTGTGTAGCCCAGGTTGACCTTGAACTCACAGTGATCCTCCTACTTCAGCCTTCCAAGTGCTGGGATTATAGGTGTGAGCCATCATGCTTAGCAATTTTAAAATTATCGCAAGAAAAAGCAAAGAAGAAATTGGTGTCTAGTGTTTTATCACATTTTTTTATTTTGTCTTTTTGAGACAGGGTCTTGCTATGCAGTTCAGGTTGGCTTTGAGCTCACTTTGTAGCCCAGGCTGGTCTCAAACTCACGAAGATCCTCCTGCCTCAGCCTCCTGAGTGCTGGGATTACAGGCTTGCGCCTTATCACACATTCTGATTGGTACTTTAAGACTTGAATTGTAAATCCAGTGATTTAGGTTCAAAAATTTATGAACATTAGGGCACTCTTTTGAATTTTTTTTTCCTGTTAGATTTTTGAGACAGAGTCTTGCTGTGTAGCCCAGATTGGCCTGAAACTTGTGGAGATCCTCCTGCCTTCTGCCTCTGCCTCCCAAGTGCTAGGATTACATGCATGTGCCACACCCAGCTAGAACACCATTTTTTAAAAAATTGAGGTATCATTTACTAGTGCAGGATCTACACCTACCCCTCATCCCTCATCCCCCCTTTTGGGTGGTGGCACCACACCTAGAGTGGGGCTTCCCATTGTGCATACCCAGGACTGTGTTAAATAAATCCGCGGACTAACAAGGTACCGCACACCCTTAATCCCAATATCACACACCCATGATCCACCATCTTTGAAAAGCCCCTCTCAAACAAGAAAAGAAAAGCCCCACCTATGTATGCATGAGGTTTGGGGGGGGCATCTCATACAAGCCAAAAATACCTGGAGTGGAGAAAGGGTGAAAAGGACAAGTCTAGAACCTTAACTCAGGAGCTGGGGATATAGTTCAGTGGAATAAGTGCCTGCCTAGCAAGCACAGGGTCCTGAGTTTGATCCCCAATACCGCCAAAAAAAAAAGAACCTTAATTCACAGGCTTGTTATAAAAGAACCTCTAGGAGTTTTTTAAAAAATGGGTTTACTAGCAATAAATGCGAAGGTAACGTTATGTAATACAGCATCCAGTATTAATTCCCTATTATCTTCTCTATAATTTTGTATTTCCTTTATTGTTTTTGTGTTATTCTGGTTTATATGCTTCCATACTTTTATCTTTAAAGTAAAAAAATAAATAAATAAAAATAAAATAAAATGGGTTTCCTGGAAGGGAAAAAGGCTGGTCTTAAAGCTGCAGTTTTTCTTTAAAGTCCAAGTTTTAAAATTTCAATATCCTTGTCTTTGTCTACCTAGCTTTTTCCCCATCTTATCTCATTATGACTTAAGAAAAAAGGAGCACTTATTCCCTAGGGAAGGTTTTAGCTGACTAGTCAATAATTATAAACCAAAAACTAAGAAAATGACTCTAATTCAACATGGCCAATACATCTAGAAAAGTGCACCTTAATTTAATGTAATTGTTTTATGTGTTCTATATATTTTCTTGTCTGTTAGTCTGTTAATTTGTTTTAATAACTGATTAAATTATCTGCAGCTGCTTTATATCAATTCACTTGTTTGTATGTTTATTTGTTTATTTATTTATTTATTTTTTGTCCTTTCAGGCTTCTTCCTCTGTTAGGGCTTTTCATATTAAAAAAAAAATCTAGTTACACAAATGTTGAAGCGTAACTGTTATGGCTTGTGAATAGACGTTTCCACAAAGCCTCATGCAGTCACAGGTGGGGATTTTCAGAGGTGGCTGGATCTAGGGCATCTGATGCTGGGATCAAGCATACAGTGCTCGAATTAAAGGTGTGAGTGCTACCTGCCCTTCAGTGTGGGTAGCCTGGATAAGATATAAGGGACAAAAAAAAGATATAAGGGACAGAAAGAGGCTTGTCACTGGTTGTTTGTTTGCTACTTGTTGCTTGCTTACTGCCTTCTGCCCGCCCTGCTTTGCCATGAACTTTTTCTCCTCTGTGATGCCCCTCTGCCACACTACACTGCCTTGGAGCCAACTGACTATGGACTGAAACCTCTACCAACTGTGAGCCAGAACAACCTTTCCTCTGTTAACTTTAGGTGTTGGGTATATTGTCTCAGCAATGCAGAACAGGAACACAGTACCAAACTCACTTAAAACATTAGAGAATAAAAACCATTAGGCTCAAGACTTATGTAAGGGGCTGGGGAAATAGCTCAGTGGAATAAGCGCCTGCCTAGCAAGTGCAGGGTCCTGAGTTCAATCCCCGGTACCGCCAAAAAAAAAAAAAAAAGACGATCAAGACTTATGTAAAACTTACAGATAAGAACCTTAAAGTTTGGTATATATATATATATATCTTTAAAAGGTTAAGCATGGTACACCTTGGTACTGATGAGTCCTCTAAAACAATTGTCAAGATGAGTAAATTAGTAAATATAAGTAGGATTCATGCTATAAATATTCATAACAACATGTAAGTCATCCGTTGGCTAAATATAAATTGAAATATTCTTGGGTTCTTAAAGTTTATAAAAGATAATATATTTTGGTCTAGTATGTGTTTTCATAAGTTATTAATATATATAAATGTTTAAGACTGCTGTAAAGTTTACCCCAAGCATCACTTGGACAGCACATTTGCTCACATACTGACCATGCTGAGCCTTGCTTGGGCAGGGGTCGTCTTGTATTGAAGAAATTTGATAAAATTGTTGTTTTTATATTTCATGTTATCTTATACAAATTATTGAAAAAATATGCAACTTTTGGTCATCTTGCATTTAAATCACTGGATGGGAAAGTGGTTAAGCTAAGAGTTAAATTTCTCATGTTTAATATTACATGAAGATAGTATTTTTAAAAATGTCCCTAAGTGGGGGACTCCTGGGCCTGAGGAACTACTCTGCGGCAGAGGAAGCTGCTGTCTGACCACTTTACTTCAGTCTCTGCGTTGATGGGGTTTCTCTGGTTCTCCCCCATTTTATTGGGCCACACCTCAACACATGTTATATATACATAAAGTTACAAAAACTAGATTAAAAACAAAGGCTTTATATTTTACTAAGATAATTTCTTATGTTTTCCACTGTTAGTCTTTTGGTTACTTAAGAAACTTAAGAATTAAAGATTATTTAAGGCTGGATGTAGTGGCACACGCCTGTAATCCCAGCACTTGGGAGGCGGAGGCAGGAAGATCTATAAAATGAGCTCTAGGCCAGCTGAACTAAATAGCAAGACCCTGTCACCAAAAAAAAGATTATTTAAATGTTGACGTGTTTTCAATATTTAATTTATGATTGATTAAGTAAACAACTACTATCTTAGATTAGAGATGTCTATACATCTGACAGCAAAATATAGCTCAGCAGCACAAGCACCTGCTTGGCAAGTATAAAGTCCTGAGTTCAGTTCCTGGTACCAAAAATAAATACATACATAAATAAAGTTTAACATACAAAGCAACTACTGATTGCCCTCTTTTGTATAATATAAATTACATCTAGACCTTAGATATATAAAATGATAAAAATTTGGGGCATCTCTTTAAATTTGGCCCTACCATTTAAAACTTGACCTACATGTATTGTTTTTGAATAAACAAACATTTTGTTACTGCGCAAATGGGACACATTTGGGTACTGGGTAATAGGTCTACCTGTAGTTGTTAATGCTGTTTCCTACACTTAAAAGAGCTCCAAAGATATCCTTTAATGCTTATCAGTGCAATTACATCCTGTAAACCTGCAAAAGGATTCTAAATTTTCCCTCAAGAGTAAAAGATTTCTATGTAGCTGGCATTTTAATTATTGCTATCTTGGTTACTTCTCTTTCATTGCTGTGACAAAACACCCAACACCCAAAATGAAGGAAGGAAAGATTTATTTCGCTTACAGTTTATCTAGGTTTTAGTCTATATTGGCTGGCTCAGAGGCAGAGTAGCACGTGGCAGAGGGCAAACTGTTCATGGCAGCAGAGCACAGCAAAACAACCAGCAAAAGGGAGAAATGGCTGCAAGCAGCCTCTTCTCTTCCCTTACATTGTAAACAGGCTACCGCCACCCAGGGGGCGTGTAGCTCTCACACAATCTCCATGCCCTCCTCTTCCACAGGCTCAGGATGTATACAAAGTAAGCACCTTAGCTTCCTCCTGAGTCACTAAGCTAAACCTCTAGACTACCCAAGTTGACACAATATATCAACCATAACTCTAACCTCACCCTATACTGAATAGATTTGTATTTCCCAAGTGTAAAGGCCTTCTAAGGTGCAAAAGTTAGAAAAGCATTTTATCACACAGAGGATCTCTAGACTAAAGTCGCTTATGATTATGGACTATATAAGGCTTTGTTTATGTGATTGTTATATAATTGTGTTATGATAGATGTGCCTAAAATTATGTAGTCCAGGCAATGTTGCTCAAAGATTAAAGATCAGGTATTATCTACAGAGTACATTTGTAAAAAAGTACATTCTACTTGGCACTTTTATTAAAAGGCAACAATTTAGATGAAAATGTATTAATGTTATACAATAATTTATAATTGGATAAAGGTAAGCTTATTAATAAATTATTTTATACTAAAATGAAATTAAAGTATATGTTACAAATAACAAAAAGCCACTGGTTCTAATGTAATATCATAATTATTATACTAAGGTGCTATGTTTGCTCTTTTTTTCTTTTTTTCTCTCTTTTTGAGAGAGGGTCTCCCTATGCAGTTCAGGCTGGCTTTGTGCTCACTTTGTAGCACAGGTTGGTCTCAAACTCGCAGCAATCCTCCTGCTTCAACCTCCTGAGTGCTGGGATTACAGGCCTGAGCCACCATGCCCGGCTATGTTTGCTCTTGATTTAAAATTTTCTTTGTAAAACTTTATAACTGTCATCTAACTTTCTACAGAAATTTGACTCCTGCAGGTGTGGTGGTGCACGTAATCACAGCATTTTGAAGGCTGAGGCAGGAGGATTGCCAAGAGTTCTGAGGCCAACCTGGGCTACATAAGAGAGCTCACGGCCAGCCTGCACTACATAGTGTGACCCTATCTCAAAACAAAACAAATAAAAGCCAGAAATATGACTCCAAAAGACTCCAGCAATACAGGTAAAAGATAACACTGACTCCTAATACAGATGCTGACTGTGATTAGTAAAAGGTAGCAGTGAGCTGGCCATACCTTGTATTTCTAAGTGGTAGATATCCAGAGAGGGTTATAGTGGTTAAAACGATTGCTCTCATTTCAATACTGGTGGGACTGACCTTGATTTTCAAACACTGCAGCTTAGAGACCAACACTAAAAAAGTAACTGGGCTAAGAGGACAGTCCATATTTTGACCCTTGACCTCCAAGCCAGGACCCAGGACATGATGGGACCCCAAGAGGATTCTGGAAGTCTGGTGAGTCACGCAGTACCCTGCGTAGGAGGACCGTTAAACTCCAGAAGACAGCAGTCTGCTAGTGTACACTGTGCTAAAGGAGGGTCACTGGAGAGGGAGTGTCCTCTGTCCTTCCGTGGGAAGCCATATGGTCAGGCAAACACTGGGACCCATCCTGGCAGGTGACAGAGGTGGTAGAAACAAACAACAAATGAACAAACAGACAACTAGAGGAGCTCCAAGGCTGTGCACATGGCCTCATAACAACTCTTGAGGAGCCTGAACTGACCTTGAAAACATATATAAATTTTAAGTATACAAAAAAGAATATATATATATATATACATATATATATATACATATATATATACACACACACACACACACACACACACACACACACAGAGTGAGAGAGAGAATCGAAATTAGGCCAGATATAAAAAAGGGGCCCCAAGGGGCCAGAGGTTTAGTGTAGTGGCACAGTGCCTCCCTGGCAAGCATGAGGTCCTGAGTTCAAGTCTAGACACCCCAAAAAAGGGGCCCCCAAACATAGCACTAGAGCTGGGTGGCACTCTCCAGCTGCACCTGTAACTGATAGACATAAAAAATTTTGAGGGCTGGGGATATAGCTCAGCAGCACAAGCGCCTCCCTGGCAAGTGCAAGGTCCTGAGTTCAATTCCTGATACCAAAAAAAAGAAATTGTTTGCAGACCCACTAGCCTTTCCCAAATGTGCCATTCAATCTCTCTTAATATATCATCATTATGTTATCCTAATGTGCATTCAAGTATCCCTCTGGTACAGATTTATCTTCTCCTACAGTATAGCTGTGCCTACAAAATAAGGACAATATAAATATCCCAGCTACTAAGCTTAATCACCTGTGTGACATAAACTCATGTTATATATTTATGTTATCTGGTGCAAATCATTACAAAAGGTCTACAAAATAAGAGTCCTGCAGTAAAAATTTTAATTGCTCCAGTGATCCAAAAAAAAAAAAATAGGTATCTTCATTGAGTATATCCATTCACCATTATTATTGAAATTGAAGGACTTTAGATTTCTTATTGACAAAACAAGGGGGAATCTGTGCTTTTAAACTCCACCTATCATATATTTGGGCAAATAAAAAATAAATAGAAGTTAATATTAAAGAGAAAAGGTTTATGCCAAATACTATTGACTTGTACCATTTTTAGAGCCACTCTTCATCAATCACTGCTTTTAGCTTCCATCCGCTGCTTGTTTAATATGGTTATAAAACAAAACTTAAGTATCAATAACTTGCTAATGTCCTAGTCCTCTTTTCCAGCCTATCAAAACGATGATGGTTCTTCAAAAAAAAAAAACATGGAACCCAGTGTTCTGAAGGAGTTCATATCACTCGGGGTGAGGCTTTTTGGCCCCCTGCTAGAGAAAATCAGTGCCCCTCCTCAGCCTGAGGCAGACAGAAAGGAGACCAAAAAAATCAGGATTTAAAAAATGTACTTTGAAAAAAAACTGTAGTTTCAGGATGCACAAGTTATGTTTTCTCTTCCAGGGAACTCCAAAAATTCCTAAAGGTCTCAAAGGACAATAAACCTGTAAAATTGGGCCTCTACCCACCCTTTTCACCTGCAAATTGCACTTCCTCCACCCTGAGGAAGCCACAATATTGGGTAGCAGATCTCAACTTCAAACATATGTAAATAATTTACATTCTAACAGAGCCTGCTAAATGGGTAACCTGACAGACAGTAGGAATACACCTATTTTGAAAACTACCCCAAACTGGGTGTGGCAGCCTACACCTGTAATCCTAGCACTCCCAGCAATCAAGAGGCTGAGGCAGGAGCATCACTTTGAGTTCAAAGCCAGCCTGAACTGCATCATGACACCCTGTCTCAAAAAGAAGAAAAAAGAAAGAAAACTCCCCCAAGATCTCATAAAGACCCCAGCCTTGGCTTATAAATCATTTTTCTTTCCCTAGGACCTGTAATCTATTTCTCTGAGCAGTACTTTTGAATTTCTACCCAATAAACCCTTCCCATGCATCTTACTGATGCATCCTGAAAATTCTTTTCCCTGGAGATACGAGTAGCCAACCTCCAAACATAGTTAGGGTGGGTTCAGTTCCTCATCTCAGCTTCAGGAACCTCTTGGCGATGCAGGGGTGGTATCAGAAACTTTAAATGTGATATAAGGGAAATATTAGTGATACAGGGGAAAAAAACTCCCAACCTGCTAGATGTCTGGTACACACTTGTGGTCTCTAAAATCGAAGAATGAATTCTAGGAACAGCAGATATGTTTATTGGAGAGAGAAAGCGTCTGAGAGAAAGAGAGAGAGAGAGAGAGACAGAGAGAGAGAGAGAGAGAGAGACAGAGAGAGAGACAGAGAGACAGAGAGAGAGAGAAAAGAGGCCCTGAATGTGCTGCTGAGGACTCTGCCTTTTCTGGAGACTTTATTATAGAGCAAACCAGGAGATGAGGTGGTTCCAAGGTCAGGGAAAACTGGGAAATCACCAGGAGGGTATGAGGTGGGACGAAACCGTGGTCAGCCGATAAGATGATGAGCATGATTGCTCAGGTAATATTGATTAAATCGCGATCGAATAGGGAAGCAAGTCATGTAAAAAGCAGGCATGAAACAGAACGGGGTTTGTCCTGGAGGGGGTGGCTCAGCGGCTTTTCCTGGCTTCCTCACGGCGGTGGATACCTGTTTAGAACATCAGGTACTGCTGTTTATCCTTAGGGGAAGTATTCTGGCACATGTGTTTCATCTTTTGTGTTGAGATCTGGCCCTCGGCTGGAGGTGTCTGTCTCCCCCACAGTTGCAATGTATCCCATCTGCTGCGCTGGCTCCTTTCGGGGCCTAGCCCTATCTGACAGCCCATAATATTCCTGCTTAACTGTCTATATTAGGGGCAGTCCTGTGATTCATCATCTTCCAACCATGGGCCCTTGGCCACTCTGGGCCTTGATTTCATCATCTGTTCTGTCTGGTGTGAGCCTTAAAGGAGCTATGATGTCAGAGGACGGCTTCTGGAGACCTAATTAGTGCACACAAATAAAACCAAGAAAAGCAAGGGCTGCTATCCAAAGGACCCCCCGCAGCAACCCTCAACAGCTCCAGAGCTCAGCCCCTTTCCTCCTTGCCCCCGGTACAACAAACGGTGGCCCAGGCTCTAGGAAACTTTTGGATCCTGTCCCTGCCCTGCCCCGCCCCGCCCCGCCTCGGCTCCAGGTGACTACCTCTCCTGCTGTTTTCTTTTTCTGATCTGGAGTTCAAAAGAACAACAAATCTGGATGCAATAGCCTCGGGCAACAGAGCCAGCGGGCTGGTTCCCGTCTGCAGGCGGAGGCGCCAGCCTGTGGGGTGCAGCCCGTCTCGGGCCGCTGGCCTGGGTGCGCAGGACAGAGGGTGCTGTGCTTCTGCTTCTTTGCGCATCAAAGGCCCTTGCAGCTCTGGAAACAGCAGCTCCCTGAAAGGCAAGGGCAGTTCAGAGCCAGAGCAGGGGGAGGAGAAAGCGTGGTTAATTAGGGTTCCACATTGCTCCTCTGAAAGCATTTTCAGATGTCCCCAGCCCCTCAGGCAGGGGTGGTATAATAATAATAAAACAACATTTGAGCAAGGATTGCAGGGTTAAGGCGAACTTGGGCAGCTCCGTGGGAGCCTGCTGGGCTCCTCCCCCCAGCCAAGCTCGCAGTGGTGCGAGGGAACAAAGCTCTATTCATCACAGTGTTTCAGAGTCCCCGGCCTCCAGCCCTGTCTCCCTGTCTCCCAGGAAGAACTCACTGGGACTTGCTGCTCGCTCGGGCTAGAAAAGCAGCATTGGAGGTCCCAGAGCAAGGAGCGATTGGGACCTACTGGGGAAAGGAAAAGTGGGGAGCCGCCTCCCCCGACCCCCCCCTCGGCCCGTCCCAAGCCCCTAGGCTCTGGCAGAACCACAGCCGCCCCTGTGTGACCAGTTTGTGCAACAATTCGCTCCTGTGGCTACTTCCTCACTTGCACAGTCTGGAGCAGGTTTAGCGATTTGGGTCGGCCTGATGTGTGTATTTGGTGACGGGCAGAGATGAGCAGGCATGACTTGTGCACACTGTACCATGTGGGGGTGCTGAGGGGACTTATATAAAGTGTGTGTGGGGTGGCCCTGGAGTGTCTGTACCTGCATGGGGGAGGGGTGCTAAGGCAGCTGGGCCCCTCCTGAGACGCCCAGCTAGAGACTCCAGGCAGTTACCTAGGGGCACAGGGCAGTCTCTGGACCTGGTCCCTTATGGGCTGATGCTAGGTGGAAACCAATTGCAGGGGTTCTAGCTGCTTCCCAAAGCCCTGGCTGGGGACGGAAGGTGCACAAGGTCACTGTAGGCCTGGAGAGGTTCGCCTTTGCCTTCAGGCAGGATGTGGCACTGCGAATGGGCCCTGGGCTCCTGCCCTTCCGGGGCACGGACAGTGAGGGAGGGCAGGAGCTGGTGCCCTCCTCTAGCCCTCTCTCCTGGCTGCTGCTCAGCTCTGCCTGGGCAGCCTTTCCCTCTGGCTCTCTGTTCTGTGGCTTCTGGGCCACTCATTTTCCAGACTGAGAGAGGCAGAGAGAGCCAGTGAACCCAGAGGAACATACGGGCCTCCTGTGCCCTGGCTGGTCTGGAGTCTTTCATCTCCGCTCTTTCAGAGTTACAGGATTTAGGGATGGTACCTGGGGTCTTCAGGTTTGAGCCTGGGGCAAGTCTTGGTGGGACTTGCTGGTGGAGGAGGTGCAGGCCCCAGAAAGCACATCTCTGGGGGAGCCACTCAGCTGTGTGCAGTCCTCACTAAAGGGCTCTGTGAGAAGGGTGAGTGGGAGGCCAGTATGGGGAGGGGCTGTCTGGCCTATCTGGGCCCAGCAGGCCCTGCCTGGCGCAGGTACTCAGCTGGCACCTGGGGAGAAGATGCTAGGGTGGGGCAGAATTTGGTCTTACAGTTAGGCCAGTGACAAGTGGGTAGACCACCACGCAGCACCTTCCCCCAGTTTCTCTGTCCTGTGAAACTGGTATTGAGGTGACTGGGGCTGTCTGCAGGGGCCAATTCCTGCTTTCTGCTTGGCTGGGGCTAAGTGGTCATGCACTTCAGCCTGTGTATTCTGAGGAGGCTCCAGGTCTGATTCTCTCTTGTGCTCTTCCCAGGGAGCAGGGTGGCTTCTCTTCACCCCGACTCAACATGGAAGCTGGTCAGTTGTCCTAGCTGCCCCATACCCCCAGGTAGCAGCTGTGGCCAGTCTTTTTTCTCAGGACTGGGGATTGAACAAGGTCCTGGGACCTTGACACTGAGCTACACCCTCACCCCCCTCTCCATTTTTATAAAATTCTGAGACAGTGTATAAGTCCCTAAAATACCCTGGGCGGGGCTTGAATTTGTGATTCTTCTGCCTCCGCCTCCCGGAGGGCTGGAATTACAGGTGCACACTGGCATAGCCAGCTCCTCCCCCTCCCACCCCATGCACGAGGCAGTTTCCTCTTGCCAACCCCTCCCTACAGCGCAGCCTTTCCCAGGGGCCCCTGCTGTAGACTCCTCCTGAGACTGCACAGTTGCCCAGAAAACTTGCCTCCCATTTCGGGGTTCCCGGGTTTCCTGAAGCTTGCCTGTAGATCTAGGCGAAGAAACCCTTAATGAAAGAGGAGTAGGACCCACCACCCCCTTCTGGGATTCAAGTGGTTCTCCCTGGTGTGAGCTGAGTTTGCCCACTTGCCTTCTCTGTGGCTCTGGGTGATAGAGGCAGGAAGGAGGTGAGCTCACTGGTCATCTAGGGCTCTGGGTACCCAGAGTCCTCCAAGCCCACCATGCACTGGGTGACCAGTGGCTTGGGGTGACACCCTCTTGCAAAGAAGTAAAGATGTTACCGTGGAAGGCCAGACGAAGCAAGGGAATGGTGGCAGTGGTGTGTGTGTGTGTGTGTGTGTGTGTGTGTGTGTGTGTCTGTGTGTGTCT
>PVLD010012718.1:0-58872 GCA_004027595.1 Dinomys branickii
TGGCCTCCACTCCATTCCTGTGCCCTATCTGTCTAGCAGGCTGTCTTGTATACATTAGCATTGTGATACACCATATTGATAGAGCAAGTTTTATCTTTTTGAAGCATTTTAACTATTTGGTCCTTTGCATTTTTGAATAACTGAAATCACCTCACATGGGTCAACAAACTTGTAACAGAATGCTGACTGCTAGACACTGAATCTGTAAATCCATTAAAGAGTTTCTTTTTTTGTACAGCCATTTGGGGGACTCCCAAGAAAAAGCCACTGCCTTAGCCACTGCATTTTTTTTTATGTTCTCTGGGCTCTGGGAGGAAGAAGACAAAGACTCTGACCTCAAAGAGCAGCTTTAGTCTCCATGACTTGATCCAGGTGTCTGATCCATCATTACGGATGCTAGAACCTTAACGTGTCCCATAGATAAGACTGTGTGCATCGCACTTCGTATTTTTAATCATTTCTCAAAATTCTCAGACAAAACTGAGGAGTGTTCTTTACATAAAAGTATTTTATGGTTGGGAAAAAAATCATAGAGAATTTGTAGCTAATTTGTAAAATTAGTAACTTTCAATGAATCTCCTGTACTCTGACTTCAATTTAACCTCAAAATGAGTGTTTGCCATAAAAAATTCAGTATGTAACAGTCTACAAATTGAATTTACTAATCTTTTGTTGCTGACTTTCAAATCTCTAGAATTTGCAGATTTCCATAAAAGATCATGTTAAGACCAACCACCATGTGACTAAGTAAATTATTTTTTTCTTCTTTTCTCACCATTTCTGTGGATCAAACCTCTACCCCTGAGTACCAGATTTCTTGGTACAGCTGATTTAAGGAATCTTCATGTGATCTCTATGTCAATCACATGGCATCCAAGGCCCACAGCCCCTTGGAGAACCATCTTTAGTGCTTGTGACTCATCCGGCTGGCTTATTATCTTAGCTATTACATCCACACTAACATTTAGTCTTTTAGTTCACATAAATATGATCATTCATACAATCACATGTGAAGAAAACAACTTTTAAAACTATGTTCAACCATAAGAACATCTTTAATCCACCAACTTAAAGGTCAGTTTTTATAATCATCATTTAGTGCCTTCTGATTAAAAACTCCCACTACAATAATTATTTGTCTCAAAGTGTCACTTACCTCTGGATAAAGATGGACCGGTTTGACTGCATTAAGTACAAGGGGATATTCACTGTGTCTGTCCTGCATAAACATCCACAGGCCTTCTCAAGGTGAAGATACTTCAACAATGGCTTTGAAGTACAAATAATGAAGTTCCCTTACAAAAAATGTAAAGGCACAAATAAAATGTTAAAATACTTTATTAGAGTTTTATTAGTGCATTAATTAGTGCTTGTTGTTTTCATTAGTGCTTTTTAATATAACAGAATGGTGTGGTTTGTTTGGCTACACCATTGCCCTTGTACATGCATTTAGCCTACCCTGATCTCTTTTATCCCACCCACCCCTCTTCCTTTCCTTTCCCCTATAGGGAAGCCCTGCCTGGTCCAAAAAGTCCACTTCCTGGTTTTCTGCCATCCCTCTTCATGTGTCTGTATTTACTTTAATTCGAAATAAGAGAAAAACCGGTGATATTTAACTTCCTCAGTCTGGATAGTTTTACTTACCTTGATAGTGTTTAGTCCCATCCATTTTTCCTAAAACTGACATAATATCATTCTTCTTTACTGCTGAATGAAAAGAAAAGTACAACTTTTGAGAACATATTTTTCTAAAAAATGGGGACGGTCCATAACATAACTTCCAATTACTCCTCCATCCGCATTAGTGAGATCTCAAAGTATGTCTCATCATATTATCACTTAAGTATTCATTTAATTTTTCTGTAACTTGAAAACTTTCAGACTGAAGTGTTTGAAGGTGATTGAACGCTTTAACAAGATTTTTAATGATGTTTTTGTTTTTTGCACAGGGTTTCACCATGTAATTCTGGCTGACCCTGAATACACTGTATGTCCCAAATTGGCCTCTAACCTTATCAGTTCTCCTGCTTCACTGTTCTGAGTGCTGGGATTACCAGTGTGCGCCGCCAGCCCTGGCTGGCCAGGTTTCCTAATACTTTACTTTAATTCTGGTTAAGGTCTGACCTTCCAGGGGGCAACGGCTCCCTGGCCTCTGACCACCCCAGCCCACCCCAAGGCAGAGTCACCACCTGTCTTGGCTCACAATCGTTTACAAAAATAAATATGAAAAAGTAGCAACTCTTACATGATCATGGAATTAATCGGACAGCAGGTAAATGTATCTAGGCATCTGACATGTCTCCAAACTTGTACCACCTGGATCTGGAAGCACTTGGTCTAGCCTGAGAGGCAAAATGGAAGGAAGCAGAAGAGGCTGGCCTTGCCCAGAGCTCTGGTGGTCCCAGGACAGCCTGAGCCTGCACTCACATCTCCAAGAATATGTACATGCCATTGCTAGTCCATTTGGGTACAATCCCTCTTCCTGCAGTGCTCACAGGATTGCAGGGCAAACAAAACCTAGACTCTGACCAAAAAGAACACCTGAAGTATAGGCACTGCCACAAGCAAGACTGTGTTCCCTGAGGTTGGGGTCAAGAGCTCAGTGATGACCACTAGGTGCTGGCCTTTTGTGCTGCGCTCGCACAGATCTGCAGCTGCTGTCTTAGGCACCCAGAGCTCCTAGGTGTTGGCCCAGCAGAGACAATTTCGGGTGTGTCTTTGGTCGGTACCTGCTCTGTGTCTGTGGAGTGTCTGGCCTCCAGCCCCATAGGTAGATGAAACAGGGCTCAGTAGTTCTGTGGGGGGGTAGAGTTTCCACCCCAGAGCTTGGACTATGGGAAGTGCTAGCACTGTTCTGATAGTCACTCTTCAGCTTGAGCCTGGGTGGTGGACACTGCTTTGGAGGACATTAAAACCAAGGAAGAGGTCGTGGTGGCCTCTGGGTTGGTATCTGACAGGTCAGAGGTAAACCCACCTGCTGTGCTAGGTACTGGCTCAGCTTTGACCCCTGACCTGAGGGAACTTGTACTTAGGGACCCTTGGTGGGTGCCAGGCTCACTGGAGGTAGAGGGTGGGTGCTCTGAGGAGCTGAGAGTGCTGGGGAGCTTCCTGTACTGGCAGCAGCCACAGTCTGCTTAACTGTGGCCAATGTTGCCCTTGGTGCTGTTCCTGGAGATGCACTGGGACTGGGCACTTGTGCACAGAGTGTGCTAAGAGATACAAACCCAGTGATAGCAGTGGAGGGGGTCTGCCACTCATATGTCAGAACCAGTGACAGCTGTGGTGTAGGAACTTGGGAGGTCACATTTTCAGTCACACCTTCCCCATTTGCTGGGATCCTCGTATTTGTCCTCTGTGTTGTCTCTGCTGTGATTTAGTACAGTTGATGCTGTCTGCCAAAGTCCCTTTGGTGAATTCTACCTGGGGTCTTGGCACTGTGTGCTTGTCAGGTAAGGTCTGGCATTGCAGATGTGGGCACCTGGAATGCCTTGTGAAACACTTAGGATTGAGGCAGCGCACACCGTGGTAACAAATGCATTTGTGCAGCACAGGCAGGAGGCTCTCCCAGGAGGGGAGGCACTGGGTCCAGGCGCAGGGCCAGGCGAGCAGCAGAGCCAAAACAAGTCAGGGCAGCAGCCCTAAGGTGACTTTTTTAGACACAGCCATGCTGAGTCCAGGAACCTCCAAGGGGCCTCAGTTCCTCACGCTCAGCCCTGTGTGCCCACCTCAGTGCAGGGCGCACCACCCCTGCAGGCCGGTGCCCACCCACCCACTCACCAAGGCCCAATATGGAGACATGGCTGGTCCTGGCCGCTGCTGGGTGCGCGCCTTCTTGATTCAGGGCGCCCGGCTCCTCCTCCACGCGCGCTGCTGCTTCTCCTACTCGGGCTCCTCAGGCCCGAGAGTCTCACGGTATCTGTGGAGGAGCCTCTCTGGACGTCTTCTTCCTGAGCTCATCCATTTCTTCACAGTCCCTCTTCAGAGGCTGCAGCTCACCTCCGGGCACAACCTCAGGACATCCCAACCGCCCTTTGGGCCACCGTTAAGTGGGCGGGGCCTCCCAACAGGCGAGTGTGGGCCCTTCCAAAGCGCATGCGCTCCTTACCAATGCCCGATTCTGCCTGAGCCCCTCTGTGCCTGCTCCCTTGGCACCCAGTCACAATGCTCTAGATGGCAATTCAGTTTCATCAAATTGACGTCCAACTGGCCCAAAGAATTGTGCTGTTTTTAATTTATTATATATACTATGAAAACAAAGGATAGCTCAATGGCGAAAAGGGCCTTGTCAGGGTGGGTAGAGTAGAGCCTTCCTGGGTAATCTGGTCCATGGTTCCTGAGGCCCTGACCAGAAGCAGGAGCTCTGCACACCAAGGCTTCGAGGACTTGGGTAGGAGGAGGGTCTGTGCAGACAATGGCGGGATGGGCCTCAGGAAGCGTGGGCTGTATTTTTGGACAGTCTGAAGTCGCAGAGTTTGCCCACTGGATGGGAAACCCTATGCAATACTGACGGAATAATGCACAAGTGGCCTTCAGGAACCCAAGCTCTAGAAGTCTGGCACACTCTCAGCAGATGCTGCTGGGAACTCTAAATGGTGGAGACACCACTCTTGTGCCTCCATCTGTCTGCCCCTTTTCCCATCACAGCAGACAGGGGTCCTCTGCATACACAGAGGATGATCAGGGCCCCCTGGAGGGCGCTTTTGAGCCGCAGCAGGAGGTAGGTGTAGTAGACAGGTGCTGGTGAGCTACAGACACAGCAAACCTGTGAGAGGTCGGGTTATGAGTTTCAGCTGCATGTGTGACAGCAAGGGACACACTATGTGGACCTGTCACAGGAGTTGATTTCTGATGACCTGCACTGAAGTGACACCATCCACCACACCCAAAGCCAAAGGTCTACCACTTCCACCAGCACTAGCAATGAAAGATTTATCTTAAAGCTAGCTCAATTATCAACCTTAGATAAATTCACATATAACCTCATTGTAAATATCAATTTCATTTTTAATAAATGTGTCCAATGTGGGACATTTGGGATAATTAGTACAATTTCTTTGTTCTCAACATGTCTTTAAGAAATAATAAATCATATTGTCTAAACACTAACATACCAAATATTATTGTGAAATCCTTGTATAGAAAGCTTAAATTATATTTAATGTTATAACAACTATGGGAGAGCAGAGGGAGTTATTTTTATTAAAATTCTGCAAATGAACAAAGTGAGCGTAAAGAAAGCAGTAATTTGCCTGATATCATGTGTTTTAGTAAAACTAGGTATTCAATGCCCCAATATGACTTTAAAGAACATATCCTCATCTACTCTGGGATTCTGCATATCTAATTGTAAAAATTACCCCAAATACCAAAAGCTTAAGGAAAAGTATAAAGTTCTCTTGCTGCTTGAGAAGCACCTGAGACCTTGTAGATTATGCTTACACACATATGTAGGATGTTACAATTTGTAGAAATGTGGCCATATTCCTTGCAAGATGGGTGGACATTGTAGAAAAGAGGGCACACAGAAGATGGAAGATAGTGCTTATTCCAGATTCCTGAGATGTTCCTTGATTGTGGAACACTCCCCTGTCCTTTCTGCATGTGCCTCTTTGTGGATGTGATATTATTTGGTGACACCGCTTGTCAGCATTTGAGATTTTATAAGAAATATATGATGTCAGATCATAACCAGTGCCAAAGACAGTGAGCTGCAATGGCTACCCAGTGACTCACAAGGCCAAGTGTCTCCCTGGAGAAATTTCCATGTTACATGGTCTGTCTTCATAGAGTCAGAACTCAGGAGTTAGGAGCCCATGGGGTACAAAGGGGTTTCAGGAAATGTGTTCATAACTCCCTGCCCTTGGTCAGGCAAGGGTTACCCACTGCCCTTGCCTGCTGCAACAGCTGTTGACACTGGATCCAGAGGAGAGATCAGCACAGCAGAGCTAATGCCTGAGGTGATGTGCATATGTAGAGAAGAAGGACCAGAACCGAGTACTGATCCTGAGCCTGCTCAATGAATCCCTATGCTGATTATGGTCACAAGTGCAAAATACTTAACTGTAGTTCCTTGCCTTCATCTATAAAATGAGGGCAAAGTATTTTATAATGTGACAGGAGCATTTTGCAAGTTGAACAAGAAAATGTATATAGGACAGAGCTCAAGTGTTTCAGTATAAAAATACCCCCAATAAACAAAAATAAACACACTAAAAAACACTCAGTCAATACCAGTTCTTATCACTAGTGGCTACCTGGAAGATTTTTTAAAAAGGTCAAGTTAACTTGGTGTCATATTCTTCCTAGTCATTAGAAGAAAACGACCCATGAATGAAGTCCCTTTGTTGAAATAGTTCAGAGCATCACAGTGAGCCCTCTAGTTGAAGTCATCTTATATATAAACCAGTAGTTTACCATGATAATATGATGGCTAGACGGGAAGGTATGAATTTAAAATATCACTCACTCAATTGTTTTGAAACATCTAGCCAGTCTGATTTTTCTAATTTAAGCAAATTTATTTCAAAAGTGAATATGTTTAAGGTGAAAAAACATCATTAAGTGAAGGCAAACACACACTAAAACCTAGCAGTTTCATTTTTGAAAGAAGCCTCAGAATCAGTAGTTACAACTAAAAATAATGAGAGTAAGAACTTGTCAATTATTCATGCTCATATTTTGACAGATATGTATTTATGACTATACAGATACCTGCATTTGCATATAAGTACATGAATATATCCATGAATGTTTTATATATAATATGTTTTTCATATAAAGAGATATATTTGCATAATGGTAAGTATACATCAATCTATACAGAGAGAAGAATGCATTAAAAATGAGTGCCACAATTACAGAAATAATGTATCTCATTCCATGTAACTCAGTAGATGTTGTTCATGTCTTATATACTTCTGCACTTTAAGAAATGGAAGTTCATGTAAGATACCTTTTCCTCCTTTTTACCTCTTAGAAGTGTATTGTCCAAGACAATCTTGGAGAAAGAGCCCTATCATTCCAAATTATGCCGAATCCCAAGCAACTGTTCACAGAAACTAAGGATCCCAGAGGACAAAGCCTCCCTTGGGGAATGTGGATGGTGCACAGCACAGGCTTCCCATGTTTTGTCATCGGTGCATTTTCCACAGGTTCAAAGGGCCTGGTTATCAATAAGGAACAATACAAAATGACTCCTTCTCAAGCCACTTGAGGCCTTTGGACCATTGATTAACACTCAGAACTGTGACACATAGCACATTACTGGAGCTTGCTTCACCCTCCACCAGCTGCGCAGACCCGTACCTCATTGCATCAAAGGGATCACTTTGGGGCATCATGCCTGAATCATGAGTGACACTGAGAGCTTCACACAAAGTGTACTCTCCACTTTACTTATTCACCTTGGGGCACTAACCCCTCTTCAGTACTCACACTACTTTCACTTCTGCATGCACAAGTAGTGCAGCAAATATTTCTTGAGCTGCATTTGCCAATGGTACAGGACACATGGTAAAGGGTTTAGGAAAGAAACACTTCATTTCGCTTTTAGTTACCATCATGAAACAATTTCCAAAATGGTCTTCAGGTACTGTGTAGTGCCGTCCTGCCACAGACTCTTGCTGTTTACCCACAGAAAAGTAACCAGCTTTCCATTCTCCTACTGTCCTCAGTGGTCCAGAGACCCCTAAGCTGCTGGAACAATCCTCTCCTGTACTAGAGGAAGCGATTAGAGACCGAGGGCTGAGAGTCTGAGTGGATGTTGGTGTTCATCCCTAACCTCACTGCCCTTAGCCCCAGTTTCCCAAACAAAGTTAAATTCCCCACGGATGGATAGTGACAGGAGAGAGGGCTCTCTCTGCGTTTCAGGAGACGTGATCCCACAGCATGGCCACCACACCTAGACGTGCTCTGAGGCAGCTGCTCCACTGATTCACCATCCTCGGCTTCCTTTTAAGCCATCGGTGCTGGTGCCTGGTGAGAGCTTTCCTGGACTCCACGACAGGTGAGGAGTCCATCTCCATCTATCATCTTTCCTTCTCGTGTCCTCATGCACTAAGTATGTCCCCCACTCACTTCTGAGGGAGCCTAGGGGATCTGCAGACTGAGTATGCAACAGAAGCGGAATAGTTATTTCTGTATGAAAAAGGTAAAAATTTCATAAAATAATAAAAAGTTCAAATTTTTTGTGACATCATAAAATTATAACTGATTTATAAAATATATGGGAATGTTAATAAAATTAAGAAGAAATCAAACTGGGAGAACAATATCATTCAACACTGAGCTTCTGTACACTGAAAGTAAAAGACAAGTATCTCAGAAAAGATATTTCATTTACAGAGAGACAGAAAAAGAGAAAACTCATCTACCCTGTAACAACCATGGCCATATGGGCACAAACGGATCAATGAAGGTGCGGCCATCATTAGAGTCATGTAATTTACCATCACACGGGAAAATAGATGCATTCAGAAAATGACTCCACAATGATCATTTGTGTGGAATATCACTTTGGAAGACATTCATTTTAGCATATGAATAGTTCGCACCATTTGGTGTTCACATTTGTGCTTTTGAATGTCGATCCCGAGAAGAATGACAGAGACATTAAGATTAACTCTCCCACTAATATAGGCAAAGCAGTGGAAAAACTAGAAATAGACACCTGTCCAGGACCCAGCTGCCTGTAAACATGGGGACCCAGAAATTAACCCAGAAGGCTGAGAGATAGGAAGGAGAAAGCACATGAGGCAAGGATCACTGGGCTTCATTCAGTGACATGAATTCAGCTGAAAATCAGCCCAGGGGTGTGCATCTGTGATAGAGATAGAAATCTTGCACACAAACTGCCAGGTTTGTGACAAGGTATTGGGTAAATGATTATGATAACGTTATGTACTTCAATGTTCTACATTTTCTGCAATCAAACAACTTATAAACATAACCACGAAGGATTAAACATATTCTTCAAAGTCTCAACACATTTAGCAATAGCAAGACTTGAAATGAATTTGCTATCTGAGTTGCATTATTCATTTCATGAAACTGAGCTCCAACCACAAGAGAAACCTGGAATTTTCTTCCATATAAAACCCAGCCTCATTGAGACAGTTTTGCTTGTCTATAGAGTAGGAGTCTTCTGGGGACTCTGTAGACCACAGTATCTGGAAGTTCTGGTTTCTAGGAGCCTGAGCTGCCACTCAAGGCCAGTGAATCCTCTCAGCCTCCCCAGCTCTGGAGCAGGGACACAAGTTTGACTGACCTGAGACATAGTCCAAACTCAGTTATGAAGGAGATCAACTTGCTATATTTGAGATGACACACTTGACAATATGTGATCTCTCTCTGTCCCTCTCTTTCTCTTTTTCTTTCTCTCTGTCTCCTCTGTCTGCCTCTTTTCTCTCTCTCACTCACTCTCTCTCACTGTCCAGTTCAGTGTTCTCACCTGCAAGAAGAGTGGTATCCCATTTGGTTGCCATCACAATTCTACAGGGATCTCATCTTAATACACAAGCTCAGGATCCTTAAAGATACACAGGGTCCATACACCTCAGTAATCTGACCTTTTCATTTGGTCAGATCAGCAAGAAAACTGACCAAATCAGTGCTTCTTTAACATTTAAGTACACCCTGGGGAAGTTTGGGGAACACCTTGCTTCCTTTGTATCCACCTGCATCTGAGGGTTTTTCTAATAACACACACCCGGCCATTCCCCACTACTTTTATATTCTGTCACTTCCTTTTTCATTGCCTCAGAACCCAGAAGGAGAAGGAGATGGTGACTACATTAAGTGATTAGTCCATTTAGGGATTCATAGTTTAATGGGCCTTCAGGAACAAGCTCTGTTGTAAAGTATACTCTCTGCTTCTGAAGAGCACTGAGGAGTTTTGCTGTACCATGTACTTGTGCCTCATCAGAGGCACAATATACTGGAACCTACCAATGACAGACTAAGAACTTTTCTGCTTTTATATTGATCGTCTTAAGTATTTTATTAGAACAGATCTAACCTAACCTGTACGCTCACAGTTTTTATAGTGATATCCTTGATCTCATACTGTAATGACGACTTATCACCAAGATCAAATGCAAATTCCAGAAGTCTGAGTTGGACTGAGCTGAAGAACTAGCCATAAGTTGTGAGAGATTTTAACGTGTTAGTAAAAAGACAATGTATTCTGACAAATAGACAGATCCTCCTCAGTGTAGTTGCTGTATAATTCAGGTAGGTTGAGAGGAAGGTTGTGATCATTGCCTCCTTCCCTCTTCAGTGAAAGTCACACCATTTGATCTGCACAAGCACCATGTGATACACAACGTGAATGTCCTCCACTACTCCTAAAGGGCCTGACCTCTTTGTGTGACATGCATATCCCATGACAGGATCTAATCTCCCACTGCTCTTCACACTCATCCTGGTATTATCTCTGTCTTCCTTGCTATCTGATACGTTCTCTTTTGTGGACAAAAACTGTGGACATTTTCTTTCCTGGATTAGCTTAGAGCTTTGTAGAGAAAGGACAACGGTAGATTTTGTGATCAAAGAAAAGATGGAAACTCTAGTATAAATAAACTCTCAACAGATATTCATGCTGTCCTATATTCAAAAGAGCAGTTATTAATGTAGACCAGAAATCATCCTATTCAAGGTAGAAAAAGATACTGTGTGTACTTTCTCTAAATTTCGTTTAGTAATAGGTTGCTATTAAAACTATTTGCCAGTGAGTTTTTCTTCTCCCCACCTTCCTTTTCTTCCACTTGCCCAAGACTTAGAGCCCAGTGCTTCCTCCAGAAATTGGGAAATGACTCAAGATCTGCTTCTCAGGTAAAATTGGACACAGATAGCCTATGGCGGAGACAGAAAGTTTCGAAGAAAAAGGTACTGGGGTATTAACTAATTTGGTTCTTAGCCTGAACTCAGGCACAGAACAATGGCTCACACCAACCCAGTGTAGATGAGTATACTACGAGAGTGCATGGTAATGTCAGAAAGGAGCTCATGTGAATAGCTCCCCAGTGTGTGCCACTGAGTGGGAGCTGCCTGCCCTGGCTTTTCTCTTCTGTCGTAGGTGTCTGAAGAAAGATTGTAGGCTAAGGAGCCTCAGAGAAATGGCAGGATCTGTGAGCAGGGGCAAAGAAGCCATGTTCACTTTACAACAGGCCCAGGTCTTGGGAAATCAAGGAGGTATTTGATCATCTCCACAGCACAGTGCCATGTGGCCAACAGCAGTCTGGACTGGACACAGCACCAGTTCTCTCTTTTGGCCTCCCACAAGGCATTTATACAAGTGCACCTAAAATCAACTGATCTCAATGGCCTCGTAAGGACCGTGCAGTGAGGTTTAGCAGTGGAAACAGGTGGCACTGTATGGAACCTCACATTCTTGCCCTGCCGCCCCTTCCCCTCTCCTCCTATGGATCAGAGAGCAGGCACTTCCCTCCTTAGCGTGCTGTCATTTCCCCTTGTGGTGCCCAAGGCTGTCTTCCATGAGGTCCTACCAAACTGTGTTCTTAAAAGCCAGGTCTAGTTCAAAAAGGGGAAGGACTCCAAGCTCTCTAAGGTTAGGTGATTCATGTCGAAGTAAAGTCATTTGTCCATTTTTATAATAAAATGTGATCATTTTCAACATTTTCAGGTGATGGAAATGTTTTGCATTTCCTTATAGAGGTTGTTACTCCTCTTCAGGTTTGTCAAAATTCATGCAACTGTAAACTTAAGGTGTTCAACTTACTTACATGTAAATAATACATCTCATATGATTTATAAAGAAAAAATGCTAAACAGAGCAATTTGCAGTTTACTGATGCATGAAATATTACATTATTTCCAAGTGTATCCTCCAAGTGGCTTATACATAAAGTTAAGATTTGGACCTTAAATGTTCCCCAAAATGTCATTTCCTGAGGACTTGGTCCTCAACACAGCAAAGAGTAAAGGTGAGACTTCAAGAGGGGATGGGATCATGAGGGCTATGAATTCAAAATTGGATTAATTCACTCATGTTTTTGTTACATTTTGGGTTTTCAAGGAGGAGAGTATTTCTTTTCTCTTTGTCTCTGTGTCTCTCTCCGTGTGTGTGTGTGTGTGTGTGTGTGTGTGTGTGTGCACGCATGCACACGCATGTGCATGTATGTGTCTATATGTGTGTATGTCTTTCTACTTCTCAGCCACTCTAAATTTACATGCTTTGCTTCAACATCTACTCTTGCCATGACTTTCTGTCTTTCCACTCTTGCAATATCAATATGACCAGAACATCATGGAATGAAATTTCTCAAACTATGAATCAGTTTTCCTAATTTTAAGCTGTTTGTTTCAGGAATTTTGTCACAGTGTGGCAAATCTGACAAACAGAGAAATTCCTAGTAAAAGTGAATTTATGGCAGTGACTCCTCTCAATGTCCTGATTTGGATGCCTTTGGAATTCCTTCACAAGAGAAAATTGAAGAATTTTGGATAAGTGCACTGGAAGAATATTAGCAGGTAACAAACGGAGTTTGAAGCACAATTTTAGAGAAAGACCAGAAGACAAAAATCTGATGGAAATTTGGTGTGTAATTATTTTATCATAGTTTGTTCAGGGAAGGATCAACTTTAGAGAGTAGATGAGGTCAGCCACTTGCCCAAAACTCAAGTAGAAAATTTAATTTTAGAATATTAAATCAGTTTATTCATTATAGTCACGCTAGCAATGGGCAGGAAAAGCAATCTATATCCATGTCTTCATGTTGCTATCAGGACTTCCTAGATATAAGATAAAGTGTTCTCAGTATTACCCACAATTAGGCTGTCTAATCTCTAGACTAATGAACTAGTTGATCATTGTCTTAGAATGGCCTATTCAAAGCTTTTGCAGCCACAAAAATGTGATCCTGCTGGCCGAATGGAGATTTGTCATCCGTGGCTAAATATATACAAATCTGACCTGCTGTTAATGGAATCCAAGGTAACAGGATGAGAGACCAACTCAGGAAAAAAGAAAACTCAGAAAGGCAAATGAAGTTAGTCCCTTCAGAGTTAGACAATGACAAGACTTCTTAATGCTACCTGAAAGGACTGGAAAAGGATGTTATAAAAGTGTGCCGTTGAAAATCTGCTGAGTGTAATTTATCTGAAAACCATCCAAATAGTTAGGGAAGAAAAGGGGAGGCAGACAGTGTGTAGACACCACAGCGACTGCAGCATTTGTTATTGTTTGCTTTGATCGTGATTGTCATTCTTTAAGGAGTAAGATTGAATCTCAGGAGTATTTTAATTTGCATTTTTCTAATGGGAAGAAAATAAACAAACAAACAAGTAGCTATTGAAGCAAGGTTTGGTGAGACAGATAATAGGATTGTGATAGTTAGTAAGGTCAGTGGTCCCAAAATGCACTCTGCTGATTCTCCAACCGTTAGTTATCACTCAAAAACATCCACAAGGTGCACTGCAGCTACCAGTGATCTCCTTGGTCATGACCATACAGGCATTTTTCTCAAAGGTACATGGGTCCTCCTTGGGCACTGTGAGGACTTTGCGTAGATTCTGTCCTGAAATATACACACTCGAACAGTAACTAGAGATTATTCTGTTATACAATGGCTTGTGCTCCCTCCTAAGTCCCTCAAAAATCTCTAGCCCAAGATCTTCTTTTGGTGTACTGCAAGAAGCTTCTCCTAGCTAGCAGGATCCCCCCCCCCTATATATAATATAATTATTATTACTTGCCTTTTTACGTTTAAATAAAGCTCCTTGTACCCTACCTCTTCCATCAGTGATTTCATTTTTGGCACAGTGGGGCACGACCCAGGCTTTTGGTTGTATTTGGGGGCTTGTTCTGAATGTTAAGAGGAGACAAGTGAAGTTTATGGTCTCTATTTTCACTTTTCCAGGGAATTTGGGCCCAGTCTCTCCTCACTCTTCCTTTTCAATTTATCCTTCTGCTGATAAAGGCTCTTCCCTGGGCACTTTGTTCTCTCTGGCTAGTGGTACTTGAACATGGTGCTCATTTAACTCACCACAAACATTAGAGAAAATGAGTTACCCTCCTCTCTCATAACTCCCTTTCTGGATGAGCTGGGCCAGGAGCTGAGACAGACACCCATATCTTATTGTCTCATCTTAATTTTCTTGCAGGCCTCTGAGAGAGTCAAAGACCTTAGGGCATCTACTGCTTTGAAGACTTCCATGACAGGATAAACTGGTCATGGAAAGGAGTATTTTAGGTTCTGACTGGAGCAAGTAAACTTCCATGCACGCTTTTCCTAGGTTCATGTTTTATGTTTGTACAGGAAAAGATAAAATGTCTTTCTCACATAATCTTTCCCTACATGCTGGATATTTTGCGTTGGTTGCTTCTGAGTTCTAAAGGTCTTGCCTGTCATCCTTTGTTTCTATTCTGAGTCACTTTCTTCCTGTCTCTTAAACTTTTTTGCTTCCACCACTCCCACATACCAAATGCACTCCTATCCTCTTAAGTGGGAGATGAACTGCTGTTGTTATACAAAGGATTTGTCTTTAGCTTCTGAGGTCCCATAAGACTAATTCATGAAGCTCTATATTAGCTGGAAAAATAGCTCTTCAATGGTATTGAACCTGCTGTGGGTTCAAATGGATAAGAAATTTGAGGTTCATACCAGGTGACAGGAAAAAGTAAACTTCCTGCCAAACTTTGCGCCATTAACGACAGCCCACAGGGGCACACCTTGGCTGATTGATAAATGTACTTTTGGATTCCAATTTAAATTGGGTTTTGTTGTTCCAATTAGTATGCTAAAGGTATTTCTTGTGCATTGGGATAGTTCTTAAACTGTAATGTCACAATTATTGTGCTCAACTGCCGTCTTCTGCTCAAGTTAAGATAATGACTCTGCTCAAGGGCACTTGAATGTGTTATCCAAGCCTAAATGAAGTGCAAATATCTGTAAACTCACATTGAGCCCAAAGAAAAAATAGTACTGGGACATTTTAAAATTCAAGTAGCTATTATGCTTGTTACAGCATGAAACAAGTAATTAGGACAGACAAGAAAATATGAAGAAAGATTTAAGACAAGGAATGTCACATTCATGGGGGATTTTCAGTATTCTTAGATTGGGATGAGGTAATGGGACACATGAAGGTGACAACCTGAAAGAGAGATGCCAAGCTAGAATTACTCCAAGTTCTACATTTTGAGCTCAGGTTAGATAGGGAAGATAGCCTTAGCAAAATGTTAAAGAACTGCTTTGCCCAGCTTCATGGCTGCTAGAACCCCAATCCAATTTAGCCTTGGTTGCTTTTCAGGACACAACAGAGGGTCTAACAGTTATTCTTCA
Organism: Dinomys branickii; assembly: GCA_004027595.1. Taxonomy (NCBI): domain Eukaryota; kingdom Metazoa; phylum Chordata; class Mammalia; order Rodentia; family Dinomyidae; genus Dinomys; species Dinomys branickii. The sequence continues at coordinate 15,303 of PVLD010012718.1, forward strand.
GTTTCATGTGCAGAGCTATTTCAATTTCTGTTGGACAGAAGAAGTTTAAGTTCTGAACAAAGGCAAAGGATTTCAGTGACAAAAGAGAGGTGGAAGGGGTCACTGATCATGGAGATTAATCCAGTAGCTTTGTCCATCAATCTTAGTTTGTCATTGTTGCTAGCAACTAGAAACTTTTGCTAAACCCTTTGCTTCTAGATTGCTACTTAGGCATGTAACAACAGAAAGGCACACTTAGACTTGGTAGACATTTAATTTTTTGTCTTTTAATAATATCAAGTCCTGACTGGGGCTATGAGCCTTGCTTTTTTAGCAGAGGTCACTGGGGGAAAACGGTTTGGCCTCAGTAACCTATTGTAAAATGACAACTGGATAACCTGCCTTTCTAGCTCCTTCTTGGACGAAGCTATTTCCAGTAGAGTGTCCCACACCTCTTCTGGGACTTGGAGGGTAAGCCACGGATGCCCTGCCTGTCTGCATAGGCATAGGAATTAATCCTTTCACAAAAGCAAGTAACCTCTGAGCCAGTACACATCACTACGTCAGAATTAAGAGTAGTACAATTTTTATACTAATCACAAGGATATCTAAAATCTTCACCAGATACTTGGTAAGCCATTGTCTTTTCAACTACAAGTAGTCTTTTATTTCAAGAATAATCCTGACCTGAGGGGGAGTGAAGACTCCTAAGTTTTCTCCCAAAGTTAGCTTTGTGGATTCCTCCATTAGTATAGCTATAGCTACTATTGCCACCAGGCAAAGTACCCACCTAGCACTCACTCCATCTAGTTTTTTTGAAAAGTAAGACACTGGATGGAGCTCTTGTCTCAGACTTTGGGGTGGGATACCCAAAGCAATTTTTCACTTTTCTGATATGTAGAATGATATGTAGATGAAGCATATAATTTCCATGACATGTCCTTTTGATAATGCAGAAGGTATTGATTCTTTTTGACATAAAAGGTTAAAAGAAGTATGTAACCCAGAGCCCATTAAAAACCTTAATTCACCGCTGTGAAATACAGGGAATTTCATGATTGCATAGGTGATTGCTCTGAGCATTTTTGAAGATTGAAATCTATAATGATGTTGGTTTTGCCCTCTTAGCTTCTCTGGGAAGGGTAATACAGGTGAAAAATGAGTTCAAATGTTCAACTTCCCAAGTCAAGATATCATAACAACTTAAAATCTTCGAAGTGTGTCCTGATAGAAAATCTTCTCTCCTATAAATTTAGAATAAATGTTGCCCCAAACCAAAGACAAGTCCTTATCATGCATTTGCATTTAAGTTTACCTTTCAGTCTCAAAGGATATCTGCAGTAAAAGTGAGGCTGCTGATTGGCAGATTTGTAATTGGCAGATTATGTAATGAAAGGCATTACATAATTTGAGATGGAGATGTTTGGGAGTAGCCTTAAGATGATATGATGGAATGATGGGATTCTAGGACTCTTAAAAATCCGATGTGTTTAATTTGCCATGTGAGGAGATTTACTTGCTATAATTGAAAGAAGCACCTCCCATTGTGTTGGGACTCTCCCTCTCTCTGGGGAAAGGAATGTGACGTTGCTTCTATAGTCTATCAATCTTTTCCCCTATGAAGTTACCCAGTAGGACAATGCTGAATTTCCTTTCTTGTCTTTTTGAAACAGGCTCTTAATGTGCAGTTCAAGCTGACCTTAAGCTCACTTTGTAGCCCAGGCTGGCCTCAAACTCACAATAATTCTCCTGCCTCAGCCTCCCGAGTGCTGGGGTTACAGGCATGCACCACCATGCTTGCCTGAATTTTCTCTGTAGCAACCCTCATCACCCACTTTGATCTAGGTCTATAACCAGGCTCAAATCTCAGAAGGCTCCCAGAGGTGAAGTACACAAGTTTATCCCTAAGAGGTATACCATGCTGCCAAATATCTTTTTTTCACTTTTCTAGTTATTATAAGCTGAATCTGAAGAATAGTAGAGGGATGGTTGTTAAGAGCATGGGATAATGTAGGAACAAATATAAACTTAGATCACACTTGACATCTTCCTGGGCCCACTATGCATTAAATGTCATTTTGTGCAGTTAAAATCTTGGGGATACTGCCTTTGTTTGGGGTGGATCACTAGAGGTAGAACCTGGAATGTTGTATTTCTTTCTCTCTGTATTGCTTTGTTTCTGTGTATCTCTGTATCTCTCTCTCTCTCTCTCTCTCTCTCTCTCTCTCTCTCTCTCTCTCTCTCTCTCTCTCTCTAATTATCTGGCTCTTTCTTTCTCCTTCTCTCTCCCTCTCTAACTTTCTCTATTGTCTTTTCTCCCTTCTTTCCCCTTGTGAAATTTGAGTTTACCTGGTCACAAAGTATTGGCATCTTTGCTTCACTATTTGCTTCCAGCATGCCAAATCTGTCTGGCAGCCAGATAACTATGGGCTGAATCCTCAGAAACTTAATAAAATCACTTTCTCCTTTGATTTTTTTTCCCCAAGCATTTTTTTTTTCTTTTGGCGGTACTGGGGAATCGAACTCAGGACTCTGCGCTTGCTAGGCAGGTGCTTATTCCACTGAGCTATATCCCCAGCCAAAATCACTTTCTCATACTTTATATTACACGTGTCAGGTATATTGTCCTAGGACTGAGAAAGTTAATAATTTTAATTATTTATGAAAAAAGTCATTATTGTTGCTGTACCTGATCATGGGGTTTAAAAGACATTGAAAGAGTGTTTTGGGAGTTTTTGAAACACTGGCCATGTGTTCAAGAGAAACCCTGAGGTACTGTATGCAGACCTGCCGGATGATTCATGTCAGAGATTAGAAACCAGAATGATGATAGGGACATGGGCTGTAAATGTATTTTTGAAGTTTCTGATAGGAATAAATACTGTTGAAAACAAAGCCAGAGGCAACACATTTCATTTTGGAAATGAATTTTTCTATGTTTTGGCCAAGACTCAAGACTGTGTGTGAATCTAAATTTAAACCTGGTATACTAAATCACCAATCAAGGGAAATTTCAAGGCAATTAAATGTTCATGTTAACATAATAACAGTAATGGTTGCTTCTAGCAATACCTATAGTGAGAATAAAAAGCAACCAGCAGAGCCGAGAGATTTGAAAAGTTTGTGTTTGAAGCTGAAAGTTATCCCCAGGAAGGCTGGGTTGAAGGTGAATATGACTGAAAAGAATAGCATTGAAAAGTAAGCCAAGAAGTTTGCATCAGATACAGTATACAGGCCCGAGGCGCCCCAGAAGGCAGTGGGGCTCCACTCATCGTGTTCTAGGGTATAAAACTGCCCGCGTTTTGTTTAAGAATAATTTCCTGAGATGCCTTCTCAAGAAGGGCCCCCCAGGAAATTGGTTCTCTGGGAATCATCTCACTGTGTTTATTAACCTGCTCAGTCAGACGCTGCTACGTGCGTAACGCAAGGGCACTTCACTGATGCCAGTTTCTGCCACTTGCTGTTTTACTTCTGTTTGAAGGTTTTCTGTTATTTATTCATTTATGTCCCCTCAGTGTTCTTTACTCTTCCCAATTGCCTCACATCTGTTGTCATTTTGGTCTATGTCTAGGATTTTCTTCACTATTTTCTGCAATGCTGGCCTGGTGGTAGTGAATTTCTCTTGATCATCGCTGTCATGTAGTTCGATACTTAAAATGTGTGAACTTTGTGATAGATAATTCACCTCTTAATGCTGGTATCTCACAAAAGAGACAGGACCAGAAGATTAGTGAGGAACATAGCACGAATCATCTGAAAAACCTCCTACAGGTACATTCTTAATCACAGAAGAAAAACATTGACTTTAGGGTAATATAATCTTTCTACTAGGAGATGGTGGTAATGCACACACACAACTTTACCCAAGAATTTGAAGCTACTCGCAGGTGATGAGGACCAAAATTATTTCCATTACCTTATCCTAGGAAGAACACACTTCCTTCTTCTGGTATTCTTACTTTTAACTATTTATAGCTTAATATTTTTGGAAAAGCTTGATTTAGAGACTAATTGCTCTAACTCTTCAACATTACCGGTGCCTTAGAAGTACACAACATGATGATCTGTGATTTCTGGTTTAAATTGGCTTGAAGTAATCTTATGACTAAATACAATCTGTGGTTTGGGACAACCATCTAGTACATGAGACATTGGGAATACTGAACATGGTGTGTGGATGATATTACACTATGTAAATTGGCTGTCTCTTTCACTGAGTAGATATTATTTATCTTTAATGTTCAAATGTAGAAATACATATTTTAATATAAGACAGGACATACACTATTTGATTCTGGTTGAGATGTGTCACCGGGACAACATATCTTAGTGAGGAGAACATAGAATATGCCTTTTCATGGGTCTGTTGAAATCTGTAATTAGCTCTCGCCACCCATAGTTTTCCATCTGTGGTAGAGAGGATGAGAAGTCACCATGACTTCATGCTGGTCCATGCTCACCATTGAGCAGCATCAGAACACATTGATAGAGTCAGATTCATAGATATAGTAGCAAAATGGTGACATTCAAGTGGTGGAGAGACAGAGGCCATCACAGTGACAGTCTGATATGGATAGAGTTTCACTGTCTTAGATAGAAGTCCAGCAGGTGGATGGTGTTGAGAGCAGCACAGAAGCGAGAAAGTCTTTAATGCTATTGCATTGCACACAGAGAGTGCTGTGATCTTACAGTTTGTGTGGAGTAAATTTCGGTGTAGTTTGTTTTAAGGATTGAGTAAATAGCTACAAGAATGCAGATTCTAACCTACATCTCCCAAATCCAAAATATGTGCTTGTGTACGCTAAATCCCACTCAACCCAGCTATCCCCCTTCTGGGTATTTTCCTAGATCTGAGAACAGTATATCACTGTGATATATGTGCACCCATGTTTATAGCAGCACAATTTGTAATAGCTAAATCGTGGAAACAACCCAAATGTCCATCCACAGAGGACTGGATTAAAAACTGTGGCATTTTTACACAATGAAATATTATTCAGCTGTAAAGAAAGACAATCTAGGGGCTTTTATAGGCAAATGGTCACAATTAGAGACCATACTCATAAGTGAGGTAAACCAGATGTGCATGTGCAAACGGCGTATAGTATCATTAGTGTAGGAACCTGGATGTGAGAATATAGATCGGGAGGGATGAAGGGAGACTGCTCAAGGGTAGAGAGCAATTGGGATGAAGGGAAGGAGAGGAGGAAGAGGAGGATAGCTGAGTACGTATGTATGTACGTGCGGGATGGCTGACATGGTTGCACTGTTGTCTCATGTCATGTTGATGTGGGAAACAATCGGTGACTAGATGTTTGATCGATCTTGTATGTCTCTTTGTATTGTCCTGAGTATACACTTTGAAGCTACCAACATGTAATACAACAACCATTGTTGATCCCCTGCCACCTTATCTGTAGTTCATTTTTGTACTGTTCTTCTGCTACTGTGTGTATGTTTGTTAGTGTTTTTGTTCTTTTACTTTTAAAATAAAAAAACAAACAAACAAAAAAAAGACACACAATTTTTCATAGGTGCTTCCACTTGGCTGCCAAATTCTGTAGTATTTGAAAATGGAATTGCTCACCTAGGAAAGTTGTTGTGCATTTAGAGCTGAATAGATATTAAAATGTGAGCTATTTAGTCTTAGTTTTGACAGAGACCCACCAGCACCAATGAATTCAAAACGTCATGACCATGGAAGCCTTTCATGGATCCAAGCCATGGTGAGCCTTCAAGTCAGAGGCCACAGGAGATTTAGGGCAGATGTGGACATTACAATTATAGTGAAGGCTTTTGTGAGGAAGGGAGTTGAGGAGAAAGAGAACTAAAATTAAATGTTTCAGAGGCCAACAAAACACCTGGAATAACAAACACAATCATCTCTTCAGGCAGAGGGAACAGGGCTATATTGTGCCCCTGCCTGTCAATGAATCCCTCTTCAATTTAGGGAAGAGTTGAAATGAGACTTTCCGGAAGTAAAATTAAACAAAATACATCCTCATGAACACCATGATTCAGAAACCTTCCTAGGATGCAAATGCATCCATAGGAGATTTAAACCATTGGGGGTCAGTGTGGGAGAATGTTGTTCTGTATAGTTGCCTTATAATTGCTTCTTTGAGATCTGTCAGATACCCATAGCCACTCTAAGGCACAGGACTTTATGGCTCTGACCACTCTGTTCTGTGCTAGATCTCAGGATCAGCATATCACCTGGTCCAGATAATCTACACTGGATAGAAGCACATACGCTATACATAGAAAGTGTACAGGAGATGCATGTTTCACTGTTCAAAGTAACATTATGTTTAAAGTCTACGAGCAGCAAAAGACAGCAAGAGCCCTATTCTCATGTGGAAACCCTGCTCTTAAAGCACTGGACTTGATTCCTGTGGGTCTGTATGGCTTCAGGTGAGAACTTCATTGGCCCGCCCTTCCATTCCTGCTCTGACCTTAGGCAAATGCAGAAGAATGCAAGAACAGAGCAGAGACCCTACCAGTAAGAATGCTAAGGGGTGAGCATGAGCACTGAAAAGTAAAAGGGAAAGAATTGCATCTCAAAGATACATTTATTTTTATGTTGCCCACCATGTCCCAGGGTAAAGGAAGAAGGACCTGCCATGAGAGAGCTGCCAGAGGTAGGAGAGGTCTTTTATGGAAGGACACAGGGTAGCAAACCTGCTGTAGCTTTGAGTTGTAACCTATCTGTCTCCTCCTTTAAATGTCTGTGTGCTTTGTAATGTGCATTACAACACTACACCTGTAAAAAGTAATATTAAAGAATGTACGTGTTCGAGGGTTTGCCAAGAATGATTTTACTGCTGGGTAGGGCCACACAATCACAGATTATAGAAGCCACAGGAGGAGAAAGTGTGCCTTGGAGAGCTCTGTGCAGAGGAGGACATTACAGTCTCCAGTCACCCACATTATAGGGCTTTCCTGGGTCCTCATGTTCCACCACAGTGTAGGTGCAGTTATTCTTGTGGAAAATGGGCTGGCACATGGTTGTGTTATAATCCACAGGTTCAGCAACTCTGTCATGGAAACAAAATAAAGGCCTGTTAGAAGACTTGGGTTACCAGCCATCCCACCTTGTCCCCCAGCCCAGGTATGGACATGCAGTAGGTCACACTGCTGCTGACTGGGGTCTCCTCACTGACACTCTTCCTTGGCCTGCAGCATTAGAGTAGATCCCCAGAAACCTAGACTGATCTGGGCCATATAGTCAATAGTTCAGACCTCAAGTGGGTGCTGTACCCCTCCCATTTGGACATGCCCAGGGCGGTGCTGCCACACGCTGGAAGCAAAAGCTATGTCTAGCCCATCCGTCCTAGTGTCCAGAAGTGACTAACACATGGGCTGCTGGAATGTTGGAGGGAAGAGTTTTCCCTCCCTACACTGAATCCTGTTAATTCACAATGATGTCTCTAACTCCATCATTAGAAACAAAGAGAAATTTCAGGCCAAGAACACAGATCCCAGAGCATAGATCAAGCTGGAGTCACCTTTCTGCGAAATTCCAATACACAGTCCAGGTGCACAGGTGATTATTATCCCCCCCGCCTTGAGACCTACCACAAAGCTTTAAAAAGTCTGAAGTGGACAGAAACAGATAACTTAGCACACTGTTTTCATTCATGATGTGAGACTGGAATTTGACTTTGACAAATGAGAACATTTGCATCCTCTTCCTCAGCCAGCCAGGGCAGTGTCACTCCTCACTGCTCACTCCATGGTCTCCTCGGCACTAGTTCCTGCAGTGCATGGCCATGCACTAAAGAAGACTGCAGAAAGCTTCTCACGGTGACCAAGGCACTAAGCATTGGCCCATTGGACCAGGGGTAACAGACACCTCAGGGCAAATCATCCTTCCAGTGGAAGCAAACTCTGGAATAGTATTTTGTTCACTAAGGTCCTTTTCAAATTAAGAATAAAGATAGGTTATATTGTACTGGGAGACACTGTGAAGGCTGGAATATTAACCTTAATAATAACACCACAATGTTATGATATAGAGTTTGACACCAAAAGAGTATCTAAAAATGTATGATAAATTCAATGATGATTAGTTTTTGACAGTGCAACTATAACTCGCAGGGGATTATTTTCTGTACATTACAGAAGTCCAGGAATTAATATGATTTGTATTGCATATATAAAACAATGTCATTTAAGTTCCTTTACAATTTGGAAATGGTTGTTTCCAGCTTGGATGTGAAATGATATAGCCACAGAGCAAGACATCTCAGTAGTTCCTCAAGTGTGAGGCCCACAGTTCCCTTGCCCAGCAAAGCCACCCCTAGGTAGAGCCATAAAAATAGAAAAACAGAGACACAAGCAAATTTTTATGTTCCCAACACTTGCGCCTATAAATGAGTGCAGATGTCCCTAAGTCACTCCACACACAAATGAATAAACTCAATGTCGGTTGTCAATGCCCATAGCTGTTGTGCTGGGGCATGGAAGAAAGAAGCTCTAACATGCAGTACCAGGGTGGACTTCAGACTTTTGATAACAGAACTGAGCCCACAGAGCAAACATCCTAGGGATCTACTGGCATGAATGATCTAGAAGAGGCAAAGTCACTGAGACAGAAAGTAGTTTGGAGGATCCCAAGAATGGACAGAAAATGCATATGGAAATTATAGGTTAAAAGGTATACCATTTATGTTTGGGGTCATTACAGACTTTTGGAGAAAATCCACGTATTACGGAGTACATCGATTACCTCAGCTACACAGAACACTGAAGGCCGACACGGAAGAAATGCTGAGATCCATCCAGAGTACCACAAATACAAACCAACAAAATCTACTATAAAAAGTTTGGAAAGAGTGGATATGGTTAAACAATAATGTGAATAATCTAAATATCAGTTAGTTATACATCTCAAAATGGTTAAATTGAGAATTTTATGTAACTCATGTTATTCAACAGAAAATAATTAATAATGAAGTACTATTTATGGAATGATGCCTAATTGTTTACATGTGTTTGGCAGGTAATCAACATATAAGCATAATTCTTCCATCAGTGTGCAGGAGCACATTGCAGGAACAGGGGGCCCATCAGTGGATGCAAATCTAACTCCACTGAGCCCTAGCAAGGGAGAGTAAACCAGCCAGTGAGAGTGAGGGAATGTCACAGACACTAGGTGATCAGATGCTCTGAGTTCACTGGTAAATGACCCTGGCTCTGTGCCTCCCTCACTGCATTCTTGGAGCTCAGCTTAGGGAGGCCTGGGCCTAGCCCTAAAGTCCATGAATGCGTGGGAATCTGAGATGTATCCTACATGTGGGGTATGGGTTCTATTACTGTCCTATGCTTAGTCAAATAAATACTGTGATATACCCACAATAAAAATGAAAGATCATTGGGAAATGGTGGTGGTAGGCTATGAGTTTCTTCCGGGGTAGGAGGAACTGGTTCTGACAGTGGGGACTACAGAGCACACATCCCCGGGGTGGAGCAATGTGTCTCATGGAACAGACAATATGGCAGGAAGGAAGAAAACACCACCTGGGATCAGTCCCTAACCTAGGCTGCCACCTAAGACCAGACCCAGAGAAACCCTCAGGCTCTTTTTATGTTAAAGAATGACTGTAGAAAAGGTGTTTATTTCTCACATCTACTTGATAATCCACAGGTTACAGAGCAAAAAACAAGCCTTAGAGTAAGTTTCTCAGTCACTCTAGGATGCACAACAACTAACAAGGAAAAGGAGATTCAGACTCAGGTCACTTTGATTCCAGCATCAAAGATCTTCTCACCTTGTTGACAGAACCAGCACTCACACTTCTGTACCACACTCCCAGAAGCCCCAGAGGAAAGCAGGATGACTGAACACTGAGAGGTAGGAGGCAGTTTAACAACCAGGCAGGAGTGCTCTCTTGTGAGAGAAGAATTGTTAACCACCCCAGAACAGGGAGAGACCTGTTCTGACCACACTGCAGAGTCAAATGTCAATTTCTACAAGACAAGGTCAAATTTCAGGAGCCAGAAATTCAAGATGTAGCTGTGGCATGTAGTGTTTGGACCCTGAAATGCATTGCAAGCTTCTCCAAACACTTGCCCCAGTCTGGACATCAAACTCTTCTTTACCACCTTGTGTGCTAACTACAAATCCTCTCAATAAATATGCACAGAAATTCCCAGACCCTTGAACTCACATAGGACTCACACATTCTTTTGAAGTAACTGTCTGGCTTTTCTTCTCACTGACTTTGACATGTGACACCCTGAGGCTCTTGGTTATACTCAAAGGTAAGTTTGGGGAGTTCAACTGCACACCAATGCTTTAGTTGGCAAAGATGGTCCTATGGGCCAGAATGGTTACTCATTTATTGAACACTAGCCTAGAATATATGAATCTTGTATTCATCTCCAGAACCACAAAAATAAAGCAAATAAAATAATTACTAATGTTCTTGGAAAACACTATAAGCGAGTGCTGACTAATATGAAGACATCAAAGGGACTTAGGGTGGGAGTGGGGTGCTCCATTTTGACACGGCTGCAAAAATCTGTGTTCTATTCCCCCAAAATTACAACATTATGATCCACAGAAAACCAATAGAAAACATCACATATCTTCCCTTTCACTTCTGCTCTTACAAACCTCCAAAGTCAAGGCTACAGTGGCCAGCAAGACAAATTATAGAATAGCATCCAAACATTGGATTGGATTCCCTGTCCTCGGGAGCATATGTGCACATGGGTATTGAAGAATAAATACAACAAATACATAAAGAGAAATAAAATTGAGTTGGAAACATGCTATTGGCCAGTTTACAAGGGAATGGATATACATAGAATTGCGACCCATACAGTGCAATATTATAGGCAATGAATTGGAAAGGCATTCTAACAGACTGTAGCATGAATGCACTTTGAGGATATCATACACAGTTCAGGAACCTAGTCTCAACAGGTCAAATGTTTCATGGGTAAAAATGTATGAGGCTCCTAGAGCTGTGATGGTTGTAGATGCAAAAAGAGAGTGATGGTTGTAAAGGACTGAGGGATAGGTGTAGATAAGTGATGCTTGGATAGATTTGAAGTTATAGTTGTGCAATATAACAGGACTGTGAGGATGATGGCTGGACCTGTTGTACAGCAGTGAATGTCCAAAATGCACTCGATCTGTACAAGGTATAGAGCTAAAACATAATCTCCTCCATCATATCCAGAAACAATCCTCCTTTAAACTCTTGAGTCTCAGTGATGATCATGTAAGGATGTGAGTGCTTGCTGTATATGAATGAACTGAATGTTGGTACTTAGAATCTTTACTGAGGATCTTGAAAATCTGAGGTCCTTCACCTACATCTGAAAGGCTAAAAAAGGGAAATCTCTGTCTTTACTCACTTTTACTACTCTTTAAATTTCTCTACAATATATAGTCATTGAAAGACTTGAAGAACAAGATTTTGCATGAAAAAAAGAGCTGCTCTTAAGACATAGCCAAGTCTCCACTGGACAAGATTGGATTGAAACAATTCCAACATGGGCATCTGAAATGAATAGACACTTCTCAGGTGCAGAAGCACAAACAGCAAGTGATTATATGAAAAAATGTTCAACATCATCGGTCAATCAATGAATGCAAATTAAAACACTGATAAGATTCCATCTAACTCCAGATAAAATGAGTATCATCAAGAATTCAACCAATAACAAGTGCTGGCAAGGCTATAGGGGGAAAGAAATCCTTCTCCATGATCAGTGGGAGTCAGTATTGCTACAACCACTATTGAAATCATAGAGATTCCTCAAAATCTAAAACTAGAGGTTCCACTTGATGCAACTGTTCCCCTCTTAGGCATCTTCCCAAAAGAGTTAAAAGCTTCATACCACACTGATATATGCATACCAATGTTTATTGCAGCACATTGTATAATAACTGAATCTTAAACAAAAACCACATGGCCATCAAAAGATGAATGATAAAAAAGGTGTCATTTATGTGCAGTGGATTACCATGCCATGAAATGGATAAACCCGCGTCAACTTTAAGTAAGTGGATGCACACTGAGGCAATAATTTTAAGTGAAATAAATGAGACTCACAAGACTCACTGAGGACTCATTTAAATGTCTCATTGTTTGTCTTGTATGAGAAAACCAAAATGAAAATAAGGAGAAAAAAGGGTAGATATTGGGAATTATAAAGAATATGTTCAAATGGGATGAGGAAAAAATGAGAGGAAAGGGAAGGAAGAGAAAAAGAACTAAAAGAAGAGAATAATGGAAAAAATGGAAACAAAGCTTTTGTAAACAGGGCAGGGAAGAAAGGTTAAAGGAAGCAGAGGGAAATGGGAAAAGCAGGAGAATTTAGATATGTTATGTAGAAGTACAAATTCCGTATGATGAATGTAGTTATTATGTACAGGAAATACAATCTTTCAAAATCTCTGATGTTCAGGTTTTGGATTTTTGGAAGATAACATTCATCATGAGGGTCATGGACTCTTCTGGGAATTAGCTCATTAATGGGTTAAGAGCTAGCTATGCTGTTGAATGTAGAGTCTCCCTAAAAAATTGTGTCACTAGGGATCTGACCTGGAAAGTTGGATTCTTACGTCTAGCCTTTTTCTTCCTGTCTTGCTCATGTCTTCCCTCTCACTTCCCCCACCTCTTCCTTTCTTGGCCAATCAGAAGTGAGCACCTTTTCTTCATTAGCCACTTCAAGCATGCCGGATGTGCTGTGAAGCCAGACAATCGTGCACTTGGACCCTTAAAATTGTAAATGGAAATCCATTTCCATTCCTTTATGTTTAAAGTATTAGGCATTTTATGCCAGTGAAAGGAAAGCCATTAATAAGAAAAGAATTTCCATCTGATGGATTGTTGCTGTGATAGTACTTAAAATGTGGTTTAGCATCCTTTGAAAAATATTGTGAGAAATGTTCAGAAATCCTGGGACATGTGAGCCAGAGAAGCTCCACAATGTGCTGTGCAGAAGTGATAGGTGATTCTAGTCAGAGCTCAGAAGACCAGAATGCTCATAAAAATGTAGAAAAAAAGGCCACATCATTAGTTTTCAGATACTATTAAAGATTCTATTGGAAATTGGACTAAATGCTAATCATGTTTCATTTTAAGAAAGACTTTTCTGTGTGTGCACATGACATAAGACTTGAGTGATTCTGAATTTAAAGGGGGTGGACAAACCAATCTGGTAGATTAATTTTCATAATAGCCTGTGGCATGAATATTAATGACTTCTCTTGTCTGTAACTACTGTGAGAGTCAGAAGAAAACAATGCCTGTGAAGAATTTGAAATGTTTTCTGTTTCATCAGAAAGGAAACACCAGAAAGGTTGTACAAAAAAAGAATGATTGCTAAAAAGATTAGTATTATAGTAGTCAAGCACACTGCCTCAGGACAAAGAGCAAAGAGCTTCTCTTAAGAGATAGCCAAGTCTTCTCTTGGATGAGATGAGGCTGATACTCACATACTACAACATTCCATCTCATTTTCATGGCAAGAACAATCTTCACATTTATTATTCCTCCAAGTTGAATTTGTCTTGAATATGTGTTCAAGGATATACCTGCATACTGAAAAATCCACACAGCAACATCAGTGAAGTCTCTAAATCAGGCAACTGGAATAAGGAAGTGAGGACACTGGGGCCCAGCCCTTCTGCGTGATGATTTCTATATCCTTTGGTACAATGAGCTCTCAATTTTCCCTCAGCTAAAATAAAGTACGAAGAAGTCTGTGAAGCTGGCAACATTTTCCAAAGCAAACTCAAATCCTTCTCCATTTATTTTAAAGTAGACATTTCAAGAATAACTAACACTTTCTTCTTTAATTTAATTTGGGTCCACTTTCTCTTAGTGGAGTAATTTTACATAAATTCCTCACTCATGTACTTTTACTTTGCTTCTTTTCACTTCGGTTTTCAATTCCTCATAAACCTGTGAAGTGAACTTTTGGCGACTCAGAAAAGGTGTATTTAACAGGTGAGGGTCAGTTCAAGGTTCCATTTCCAGCATGGAAAAGATCCTAGGTTCAATATCCGTGATCAGAACAAACAAATAAAAAGTGTATGTTAAGCCCCATCACAAAACACAGAAATCAGGATTCTTGGGTGTAAGTCCAAGTGGTCATGATTTTAGAACACTTTCTAAGTGATGCCAGTGTTGAACAAAGGTTGAGAACCACTGCTGAGACCCTTGGATCCACATGTACTTGCAATATGCCCACCCTCAGCATCAGTAAGGCTGCCCTGTTCATGTAACTCTTATGTCTACCTTTAGGTTCCTTGAATTAGCATGTTCTTGTTCACAAGAATTGCTGAGCTTGCCATGAACCTCAAAGTCTTAACACACCTTTGGAATGAATAGTAGGACTTAACCTTTAGCTGTGAATATGCAGCTCTGAAAACAGAGATTTTTGTTTCATAGGATGGTAGATAGCGTCCAATGATTGATATGTTTCAAAAACTCCCTAATTCATTCTCACTCCAGAGGACTTCAGAAGGATTGTCTTATATGTAGTGCAGGTGAAAGACTCTCCTTTGACTCCATCTCTCTATCTGCCTTGACTTATCTTCCTGTAGTTACTCAAAGGCTTTTACCTGTCTTGCAGACTTTAATCACATAATATTAAATCCAAGACTTACCGTAATAATGATTGGCTTCACCTTCTGCCACTTTTACACTGTGGCAGCGGGTACTGCATGAAGTCTCAAAATTGGCTAAGAACAGGAGACAGCCCAGGATAACTTTCTGTAATGTAAGAAATATTGGACAGTGAGTACATTCAGAGTGTCATCTTGCTCTTGAGAGTCATACGGAAGGCTTCCTGATGTTCTCTGCCAAGTTGTTCTGAAGGTGGAGCTTTTTCCCTCTGGTTAGCCATGCAGGGAAGGAGACCTACACAATCACCAAATAAAAGACAGAGTAAGAAAGGTTCAAGAATGTCAAGTGCAGCAGGGGATATATTACCACGGATGGCCTTCAGAAAGCCCATGAGGAAATTTTTTAACTGTTTTACAGAATGTGTAGAATATAGAAATAAAATAAAGAAACAGACTTTCTGAAAGCAATAAACATTACAGAGGCACAGAAGAAAAGAATATACATTTGGAAGCTGGCTTGATCTGAATTAATAGGAAATGTGATAGGAAAGGTGCATTACAGTAGTGTCTTACCCACGTTCTTAGTCGCTAAGACATAACACCCAGAATCTACAATTTAAAGATGGAGAGGCTCATTTTGGCTTACAATTAGTAGACATTTCTGCCCTTGCATGGTCAACAGCATGGTGGAATGGTCAGATGCTGAAGAAATCTACTGATGACACAGTGGTCAAGAAGCACAGTGAGATAAAGGGAGGAGCCACAATGGAAAAACCCCAGGTCACCTGCACAGTGACCTGCCTCTTCTGACCAGGTACCACCTCTTATGAATAATTCAGACATAGTGCCTTCATAATCCGTCCACTTTCTAGAAGCTTCAACCTTGAGTGCATGTGGATTTGGGGGGATACATGGAAATAGACTGTAACATTCTACCTCTGACCCTCCAGAACACTCAAGTACATCTCATTATGTAAAATGCATTTAGTCCACCTCTCAGAGTTCCCAAAGTCCTAACAACTACAGAGTTCCAAGTCCACAGCCTCCTCTGTGAGCCCCAGTTAAAAATCCAAAGAAAATTAAACACTGGCAACATATAATAGTTCAGGATAAATATTTTCATTTAAAAAGGAGGAACAGGGAAATTGAAGGGAATGGGACCAAGAGTAGACCAAACCTAGCAGGGCAGAGTATAAATCATATGTCTTAAAGTCCTGCACCAGGAGCAAAAGATGGAAAGATGGAAGCTCCAAGTTGCTTGGGCATGTGCCCTAGGTCTGTGCTGATGGTTACATCTCTTAGAGCTTCTAACTTGTACTGGCTTTGCTCAATCTTTGCACTTGCTCTCACATATTTCACTTCCATAGTCTTCATCTTCACTGGTCTCCACTACACACTTACTTCACTCTCATAGCTTCAAGTACTGTCTTGTTGAAAGGAAACCACCTGATCTCTCAGGTCTTCTTTGAAAATCTTGGTAGAAGCCCCATGACCCCATAATTCTTGCATTCTGCTTGCCCATTAAACCAGTACCACATGATGGATGCCAGTGTCTGCCACTTGCTCCAGCATTTGCCAACTTTTTCATTATGGCTGCAAGAGAATCTGAGTGGCTGGATGGCCAAATATGAAATGTGCCCCAGGCAGCCAATTTCCTAAGATGCCTCTTCCCAATAGGTTTCTGTTCAGGAAGCAAAATCTGCCTATTTTCCACCCTTAATCTACCATTGTTGAAAAATTTTTGGATTCCTTCCATTCTCTCAAGGCATCCTTTGTAGTGTCCCTGAGGCAAACCAGTTCGTTTTTAAAAATACTTGTTTTTTCCATAACCAACCTCTACTCTGCTCCAATTTTGCACATCTCAATTTTACTGGAGCTTGTTTTATGGCCCAATTCAACTTTTTGCAATTATCCAGCTACCTTGTCTGCTCTTCCTTTCTATGTAGAGTTAGCTAAAAGATGCAACAGTGTTACATTACATCCTGAACATTAGGCCGCCTTGAAATTTCTTCTATCACATTAATTAGCCTGCCACCTTTAATCTCAACCTTCAGCAGTCTCAGTATGCAAATAAAATGTAGACAGTTTTTGCTAGAGCATAAAAGATGTGACCTGAGAACCTAGGAACTAGGAAAAAACATGACAGGCTGACAGATAGAGTGAGATACCACATGAACCAAGGATCACTAAGTTTCATTGATTGACATGAAGCCAGTTGCAAATTAGTTTAGGTGGTCTGTGTGCCGTGATGGAGACAGAAATGCTCACACCTAGAATGTAGGGCTGGTGGCCTGTGTGAAGTAGGCATTTTGGGGAGGTGTGATTATGAGCACTTTTGGCTCTCCCTCCTATTTTCTACAATGAAAAAGGATATATAATGCTAAAGAATGAAATGAATTATTTTTTAAAAACTCCCTATATTTAGCTACAGCAGGACTTGGGATGGCACTTGCTTTCCTTTTTTTTTTTGTTTTCATTTTCATGAGACTCAGCTCAAACAATTCTGTAAATCTTTAATTTCCTTCCTTCAAAATATCCAGACCTGTTGAAAGCATTTTGCTCTGTACATAAAGAAGGCTTCCTGGGGCTACAGTGATCTCCAAGGGTGTGGAGGATCTTGTTTCACCGAGTCAGAGATAGAAGACATCAGAGAAGAAAAAGCTGAGCTACCACGCAGGGCCAGGGAACAAAAGAGAGGCCCCAGGCTGCGAGCCCTGGGCAGGGACACAGGATTTAGTGACTGGGTATAGAGTCAAATTAAGTAACAAGGGAGGCAAACGTATTGTACTTGAGATTATACACTTGACAGTACTGGAGCCCCCACTCCTTCCCTGAAGCTAACTATTCTCACTTATGAAGAGTGGCTTCCCAATTGGTTGGGTGTCACAATTCCCCAAGGAGCTCTGTATAAGAAGTAATCTCAGGATCCCTAAAGATACACATGACGTGGGCCTTGCAACTTGACTTTTTCTTTTTGTCAAATCCACAGGAAAACTGAACAGATCAATGCTGCTTTAACAGGCAGATGCACCCCTGGAGTGTTTGGGGGAACACTGTGCTGGAGTGTTCTGTCTTAGTGTTCTGCAGGCTCAGAACCTAGATTCCTGATCACACTTCTGATGACACTGTGGGTCTGAAAGCATCAGTGAGTAGAGAGGTTGCAAAGGCCCTTCACACCCATGAATTCTTTCCTAGTCATCATCTGACTATCTTTATCTCTTCTTCTGCGACACCAGCCCTTTAATGTTACCAAACCCTTTTGTGTGCTTGCTAGAAAGTGCACCCAAGAAGCACCCTCTCTAGGGCTTTCTCAATAGTGTGGCCCCATGTCCTAACTTGTTATAGGACAACAAGACATGTTCACTGGGTTTCTGTCCATTAAGTACTTTACTCTTCCTGCAAGTGTCTTTCTGTGTGCATCTCCTTCCTGAGCATCTTCTTGAACTCCCATAATTCTACTGTGCAATGGCTGCTGTCTTTCCCCTTTTTATCAGAATGAAGAGCAGCCCAGGCCGTCCTTAAGCCTGGGCTGAGTTCAGAAAAAAACAGTTTAAATTTAAGACAGAAAGGAGGCCTTCATGGGTTTTCTTTAAACAGATTTAGAGATAATATTCTTCCTTCATCTAACAGACATAGCAAAAGAACTCAGGGAATGAGTTCAGAAATTCTTTTAAAATCACGTCTGCAGCTTTCAAGTTCCCATTGCACCATTTTCACTGCAGGCTAGGTGAATCAGAATATCACATTCTTTCAAAGACACCTACATGACTCCACAGACAGCCCTCTCTGGGAAGCTTTGGCTTGGACAGAGGGAAGACCATGTCCCCATATCACATTCCCAG
This sequence comes from Dinomys branickii, assembly GCA_004027595.1. Classification (NCBI taxonomy): domain Eukaryota; kingdom Metazoa; phylum Chordata; class Mammalia; order Rodentia; family Dinomyidae; genus Dinomys; species Dinomys branickii. The sequence goes on from PVLD010012718.1 coordinate 33,717, forward strand.
GCTCACACTGATTCGGGTATGGCTTCTTCTCTCTCCAGCATTAATTTCCTCATTTGTAAGGGAATGTTGCTCTGAATCTATGGAGAATTACACAAGTCATACATCGAGAGTAAATGATTTAGAGATACATGAAAAATCTGAAGAAATCCCCAAATTACCAGAAGAAATGACCACTGAGTTCCAGAGAATAGAAATACTGCTGAAAGCATTACAATGTTTCTAGTGCCCCAGACTTGTTATACAGTGCACCGTAAATTGTAAGGAATATAGACAAGATTCATAATGAGGTACCTTTGATGTATAAGTGGTATCTAGAGCAAGGGTACACTGTAGCCTATTACAGAACAGAATACATGTACTTTTTCCCCATTCTTGACCTATACAAAGTCACTTATCTGCCAGTGTCAGCCAGAAACTTTGCCTCTGAGTTACACCTTGACCTCAGTTATCTTCCTTGGGACAAAAAAAGACTTCTCCCAGGCAGGAGCTCCAGGACCTCTCACACTGAGTATTTACATGAGGTCACCACACATTCAACACCATTGTGAAGGACCTTTGGCCAAGAACACATGGATTATCAGTCAGAGAAAATAGTTTCAGATGATGTATGAGTAGTTTATCTATCAGATCTTCATCCCAAATATGAGTCTTCCCTTGTTTCTAGTCCTAATATATCTTTATCATTAACTGAGAGGAGAAAGAAGGGAAGAAGTATTTGCCAAGTTTTTACCCTAACCAGGTAGATTCCTAGTCACATTGAGGATGCTTACTTGATTTTATCCACAATGAAATAGTCTCTCGAGAATTCCCGGCATCATTACCAAGTCTGAAGATGGGTTTAATGAAGTCATAAGAATAGCAAAACAAGTGAGTCTGCTGCACCATCCCACCTCCCAGGCCATGGCTGAGGATTTGGGCACTGCAACTGGTGTCTGATTTTAGAGAGCATCCAGTGTGGTTTAAGAAAGACCCACCCAACAGTCCAGGTTGCTCTTCAACAGCCAGCTGTTTCAAACCGCTTGAATTTCCTAAAACTCTTTTTATATCTTCATTCTAGTTCCTGGGGCATAAAGGAAGGTTTTATTCTTGTATAAGAATGAAGTTCTCCATGGTAAACAGTATAGAGATTCTTCGTAAAAATAATATGGAAGTACGGTATCATCCAGTAATCCTATACCTGGGTATATGTATAGTACAAAGGACATGACTCAAGATATCCTAAAAATACCTTCACTCTCATAATCATCATGGCATTATTGACAATATCTAAGATGTGGAATAAACCTAACCACCTATCAACTGATGAAAGCATAAAGAAACAGTGCTAGGTATACACCATAGAATACCATGCTGTTGATTAAACAGACAGTTAAGACCAGCCTGGCGGTGCTAGGGAGCAGATTTACCGAGGTACACCACGTGCTGCCAGGCTCTGGGCTCCATTAGAGCACCTGCGTCCACAAGACTTTCCCACAGAGAGCCAGAGCAGCTCAGCGGAGCCAAGGGAGCAGCTTTTCCTGAGGTATGCCATGCTCTGCCTGGCCCTGGGCGCCATTAGAGCACCCACGCTGGTGAGATTTTCATGCGGAGAGCCAGACCAGCACAGCGGTGCTACGGGAGTAGCTTGTCTGAGGTACACCTTGCTCTGCCCGGCCCTGAGCTCCATTAGAGTGCCCGTGCCTGCAAGACGTTCCCTAAGAGTGCCAGACCAACCTGGCAGAGCTACAGGGAACAGCTTTTCCCGTGAGACTCTAGCCAGGTGAATAAACTCCACCAGAGTGGCAACACCTGTGAGACTTTCCCAAAGTTTCCTGCAGAGAGGGAGCCCAGCTTCATGAAGACAGTAGAGCAAGTTTTGCATCAGACTTTTGACAGGTAAGGCCCACACCGGTGCTCTGGCCGGCAAGACAACTTTCCCCACCATTGCAGGTAGCGTCTGAGCCTGGCACCTCAGCAATCGTCTGGGGTTCCTGGACCCAGTGCTTCATGGTCAGCTAACATCTGGGGATAAATTTGATATCCAGGTAAACTAGGGTTGCTAGAGTCATCCGTGAGCTGTCTGGGTAGTGTGTAGCTCAACACTTCTCATCTGACATCCAAAATGACAAGACAGAGGAGCAAAACGCAGCCACAGAACTCAACCCCACCCAGAGCAAGTCCAGGAAATAATGATATAGGAGAACTAGGAAGCCACATACCTGCAATTTCTGAAATGATCACATCTGAAGTAAAGAAAAAGCTCCATCAGGCCATAGAAGAGATTAAAGCAGAAATATTCTCTCAGGCAAAAAATGAAGTGAAAATAATAATGGAAGAAATGCTCCGCACATATAGAGAAGAAACAGATAAAAGAATAGAAAAACATAGTAAACAAATGGAAATGTTACATGAAAAATTTAGGAATGAATTAGAACGTATGAAACAGACTCAAAGAGATTGCCAAGAATTGAAAACTTCCATTGAAAGCTTGCAAAACCGCTTCAGTGAAGCTGAAGATAGAGTTTCAGATCTTGAAGACAGCATGGCAGCTAGTGACCATGAAAGGAAGGATCTCTTAAAGTCATCAAGGATACAAGAAAAATTAATCCAACAGCTCCAAGATGAGGCAAAATAAAATAATATCCGAGTAATAGGAATCAATGAAACAGCAGGAGGCAACACAAATGATATAAAAAGAATATTTGCAGAAATAATAGCAGAAAATTTCCCAAACACAGTAAGAGATATTCAAGTGCACTTAAACGAAGCATCTCGAACCCCAACAAGCCATAACCCAAATAAAACCACACCCAGACACACAATAGTCAAGATCCCAGACAGCCAGCAAAACAACACATTAAAAGCAGCTAGAGAAAAGAAACAGATCACTTATAAAGGAAAGCCCATCAGAATCACAGCAAACTTCTCAACAGAAACCATGAAATCAAGAAGAGCTTGGAGCAAGGTATTACAGATTCTGAAACAAAACAGCTTCCAACCCAGACTGCTGTATCCTGAAAACCTATCCTTCAAATTCAATGGAGAAATAAAATATTTCCATGACAAAGAACAACTGAAGAACTTCATGAGTGCCAAACCAACATTACAAAAAGCACTAGAAGAAATTCTTGACAGAGAAAAAGAGACCACAATCTCAAGAAAAACAATAGAAAAGAACCCTCAAACAGAACAAGCAAGTAAACAGATAGCAAAAATAGGAAAGCAACAACAAGTAAATAGCATGACAATATATAAGCCAATATATAACAGTTATAACCATTCATGTAAATGGCCTTAATTCACCAGTCAAAAGAAACAGACTAGCAGAGTGGATTAAGAAACAAAATCCAACAATATACTGTATACAGGAAACACATTTTACTCAAAAAGAAATCCACAGACTGAAAGTTAAAGGATGGAAAACAATTCTCCATGCAACAGGTTCCCAGAAAAAAGCAGCAGTAGCTATTATGTTTGCAGATAATGTAAATTTCAATCTGAAAACAATCAAAAGAGGTAAAGAAGGCTACTACATACTAGTTAGGGGAAAGCTGCAAGAGGAAGAGATAACAATCCTAAACATGTATGCACCAAATACTGGAGCACCAAACTTTATAAGTAAAATCTTAACAGACATGAAGAACCAAATAATTAATAACACTAATGTAATAGGGGACCTAAACACCCCTTTGATGCAAAGAGACAGGTCAACTGGACAAAAACTGTGCAAAGAAATAATGGACCTGAACCAAAGGTGCAAACAAATGGACTTAGTAGATGTATACAGAGTATTCCACCCCACAACATCAGAATACACATTCTTCTCAGCTGCACATCGGTCTTTCTCTAAAATAGACCACATTCTAGCCCACAGAGCATACCTAACTATATGCAAAAGGCTTTAAATTATCCCATGCATATTATCTGACCACAGTGCAATGAGATTGGAAATTAATGACAAAGGGAACTCCAAAAACCCCATAAACACTTGGAAATTAGACAACAACCTCCTGAATAACCAGTGGGTCACATGAGAAATTAAAGAAGAAATTTTAAAAATACCTACAAACAAATGAAAATGCAAATACAACATATCGGAATCTGTGGGATGCAATGAAAGCTGTACTCAGAGGGAAACTTATAGCGATGAACTCACATAAAAAGAAAACAGAAAGAGAGCAAATAAATAGCACAATGCTACACTTCAAACTTCTAGAAAAAGAAGAACAAGCCAAAGAAAAGCCCAAAGAAGGAAGGAGATTATGAAACTTAGGGCAGAAATTAATGCAATTGAGATGAAGAAAACACTACAAAAAATAAATGAATCAAAGAGTTGGTTCTTTGAAAGAATAAATAAAATTGATAAACCCCTAGCCAAACTTATCAAAACACGAAAGGAAAGAATTTGCATTCATGCAATAAGGAATGAAAAGGATGAAATCATTACAGATCCCACAGAAATTCAAAAGATCATTAATACCTACTTTGAGAATCTTTACTCCAATGGGATAGAAAACTCATAAGAAATGGACAGATTCCTAGAAATGTACGAACTACCAATATTGTTTCAGGAAGATACAAAAATCCTGAACTACCCAATATCAATTAATGAGATTGAAAATGTCATTAGAAACTTTCCAACAAAGAAAAGCCCAGGCCCTGATGGATTCACAGCAGAATTCTATAAAACATTCAGTGAAGATTTAATGCCAACATTCCTCAAACTCTTCAATGATATTGAAATGAAAACAATTCTCCCTAAGTCATTTCTGGAGGAAAGTATTATACTGATACCAAAACCAGCGAAGGACTCAACTAAGAAAGAGAACTATAGGCCAATCTCCCTAGTGAACATAGATGCAAAGATACTCAATAAAATACTAGCAAATAGAATGCAGCGAATCATAAGGAAAATTATGCACCATGACCCAGTTGGATTTATTCCAGGAATGAAGGGATGGTTCAATATTTGCAAATCAAATACCTGCAGGTATGCAGGAGGATATGTTTATTTTTACTTACTTTTAAATTAATAAACTGTGTGTGTTTCTAGTACATAATGATTACATTCATCATGATGAGCTGCTATATGTATAGAAAATACCTTAATTCATTTTTTCCCATTCCCTTCCCATTTCCTTTCCCACCCTTCATCTCTTCATCCAATTTCCTTTTATAAATGACCTATCTCTCTGTCCCTATTATCTGTCAATTATTTTGTTCTTTACATATGCTTTTGCTTTCTCATGTTTAAAAAGCAGTATAATATTCAAGCTTGCATATCTGATTTATTTCACTTAATATTATAATCTCAGTATGCCCCCCCTTTTTTTTACAAATAACTCAAATTTATTCTTCTTTACAGGAAATCAGTACTCCATTCTGTATCAATGTCACATTTTCTTTATCCTTTTATGTGTTGATTAACACATAGGCAACTTTCAAGATTTAACCCTCATCAGTTATGCTGCTAGAAACATGCTTGTATCACTTTAATATTCCTTTAATTATCTCAGAAAGATAATCTAGAGCAGCAATTACTGGAAACAATGGAATCGGCATTTTTAGTTTCTAAGGAATCTCCATACTGATTTCCACAGTGCTTGTACTAGCTTTCATTCCCACAAGCTATGCAAAAATGTTCCTTTTCCTCTCAGGCTTGTTAGCATTGGTTATTCATTGATGCTTTGATGGATGTCATTCTTTCTTGAGTAAGACAAACTCAGTGTTGTTTCAATTTGCATTTCTCAGATGTCCAGAAAGGTTGAATATGTTTTCAAATATTTATTGGCAACTTGCACTTCTCTGAAATGTCTATTCATTTCGAATGACCGTTTTTCAACTGGATTTTTGGGGGGTGTCTAATATTTTGGTGTTTCTATTTTATTATTGATATTAGCCTTCTTTCCTGGGAGTAGGTGGCAAAATTTTCCCATTCTATAGTTTGTCTCTCCACTCTGTTTATTTTTTCCTTTAATATGAAGTCACTTTTTCATTTCATATAATTCTATTTATTGACTCAATATTATTTCTTCTGCAAAAGGATTTCTGTTCAGAAAGTCCTTGCATATGCCTATGTCTTAAATTGTTTCGCCTATTTTATCTTCCAGATCACTATTTGTTTTTACAGTGTAACCTTTGGTCCATTTTGATTTTACCTTAGTAGATTATAAAAGATTTGAGTCTAGCTTCGACCTTCTCCATGTGTATAGCCAGTTTTCCCAACACCATTTGATAAAGATGCTATCTTCCCTCCAGCATATGTTTTCACCTCTTTTTTAAAAAGCAGAGAGCTGAATGTGCCTGTAATTGTTTCTGCATGCTCTGTTCTGTTAGAAATGGAGTTTTTACGTTAAGTGAACTAAGTCAGGCACTGAAGCATCAGTAATGCATGACCACATGAACATGTTGAATCTGCAATGGCTGTTCTCGGAGCAGTAGTAAATAACATGGCGGCTACCAGAGACTGAGAATAATAAGAATGGCAGGAGTGGTTAAAATGTGTTCATTCATACTGTGTTACACTTAGATAAAAGTGAATGCTTCTATTGTGCTACTGGAAAGTGGGGTGATAATGGATAGCAACATGATTGTATATTTCAAAAGGCACAAGAATGTGTATTGAACATTTCCATAATAAAGGAATGTTTACTCTCTCAGGGAACATATGGAATGCTCACCTTGAATCTGTATAGATATTAACTTGTGACCACTTAGATAGTGTGAGGGCTTGAGTCAGTGAAATTAGTTCTGCCTGTTGAGAAGTGGAAAATGGATGGAGGGCTACAACTTTACAACAGAATTGTGGGAAATAACAGTGCATCCTGCCCTGGCAAGAAGAGTCAGGTTTGGGCTTATGCCATGTCCAGTTCAGATCTCAAAGTTCCCGGGGGAGGGATAGTGAGAGGATGGAGAAATAAAAAAGACGGAAAGCTGAGGTCAGGTGGAGTTCTCTCTCTAACTGGGAGGAGAGGAACTGGTCAACCAAGGTAGTGCATTTATTTATGCTCTCAGGAGGTTGATGTCAATTTCAGTCCCTCTGCTAGCAACTTTGTATAGCTCACCTGAGCAGCTCCCTTTCTTAAAGCTGAAACCGCTTGTTTTTGTGGCTTGTTTGGCATGTGTGATGATCTCCAATTTCAGCCCCTCCCCATAGGCTTACACAAATTTCTGTAGATGGACAAGGTGCTGTCAGAGTTCAGAAGTGGGAGGACAGAGAAGTGCAGTAAAGGGAAGATTGTTAAGTGGATCAGAGAAATACAGTTGTGTGGCTCTAGCCCTTTAAGGGGAAGCAAGATAATGAACTGAAAGGAGGGGTGAGGAAAGCTCTTGTGATTTCAGAGTTCAGGAGGGTTTCGTGAGAAAGGCAAAGCTGGGACCCTACTGGGAAAAGCATTCTATTATGCTGAGGAAGGAGAAGAGCTTTGTTTGGTGGTGGGAGTTCCGATCTTGGAGATTAAGTGCACTGTCTGGAGATACGCTTCAGATATGTTTGTAAAGAATGATGCTCAGAGAGGTGACTAATGAGGAAGCAATTTGTGCCTTAGAGGGACAGACTCAATATCTCTTGGAATCCAGATGCTGCAATAGTAAGAGAGTGTCCTTAGGGGATGACTCATAGGAGTGGTGGCAGGGAAGGAGGTCGTCTACATATTGTATAGGGGAAAATAAATCGTATGCAAGGACCTGACCAAAGTAGTGCGACCTGACACAGAAGCCCTGAGGCAAGATGGTTCAAGTTAACTGCGGAAACTGGCAAGTGTCTGGATCTGTCCAGGTGAAGGCAAAGAGAGGACATAAGGAAGAGTGCAAAGGAATGATGAAAAAGGCATATTTTAAATCTAGGATGATTCATGAGTGGTAGATCAAGGGACAGAGGACAAAAGAGCATAGGGGTTGTTACCATAGTGTGTATGGAAAACACAATCTCATTGATAACATGGAAATCTTGTATCAGCCTGTAGGAGCCATCTGCCTTTTATACTAGGAGAAAGAAGACTTGACAGAATTTCAAAGAGAGTGGGACTGTAGGTAAAAAATAATAAGCTGTGGTCCCTGTAAAGCTGGGTCAGGAGGGGGTATTGTTTATGGTCAGGGCAGAGGTGGTCAGTCTCGAGAGGAATATTAAATGGTTGTTGGAATGAAACCAGGGAGGGAGTGGAGGTGTCCCATACTCTGGGGGTGAGGTGAGGGGAAATGATGGGCGCCTCAGTGGTGCAGAGAAAGAGCTGTTAGGGTGGCTGTAAGAGATGGCTGTGCCCCGAGGACGGTCAGAGTAGCTGACAACCTGGGTGAGATGTCTTGCCCTAAAAGGGGAATGGGACAAGTAGGGTGAGTGTGGGAAAAAGTGTTGACTCAATTAGCACCAGATTGGGTGAGTTTATAAGGGTCTGGAGACTTAACTGTCAATACCTACAGCAATAACTGGGGACTAGGAGCCTGGTCCTTTGAAGTAAGGCAAAGTAGAGTGGTAAGCATTCAAATCAACTAAAAATAAGATGGGCTGACCTTCCATTCAAAGAATTACCCAGAATTCAGCATTCAAAATGTTCCAGCGGCCCTCCACAGGTTTTAGGCCTATTCAATCTTCAATTACCAGGCCAAGAAGATCTCGGACCAAACCTGTCAGAGCAGGGGGTCCCAGGGCTATAATGCAGATGCAACAGGTGCATATTCCAGGGCTGGGCAATCCAAATTCCAATGGGGACCCCCAGAGGAAGGACATGATTTTGGGGGTATCCCAGGCTATGGGCAATCCCTAGCTCAGTGACCATTCCGGTAGCATTTGAAGCACGGCTCTAGAGGGATGCCTTGGGGCAGAGAGGCCTTACAAGCCCTTTTAGCCATGAGCTGGGGTCTGGTAGAGCCTGAGGGTTTCTTACAGCAGAGGCTAAAATCTGAAGCTCAGAAGCACACTCTTTACAAACACTTTCATCTCTATTATTAAAAACTTTGAATGCCAAATAAATCAGCTCCTGTAGCAGTGCCTGAGGGCCAGCCTCTAGTTTCTGTAATTTTTTATAAATGTCTAGTGCTGATTGGGTAACAAATGCATTATTAGGATGTGTCATCCCTCCAGCCTTTCTCAGTCTAATGTTATGTATTACCTATAGGGAGCAGCCAGGCAAACCATTAACAGAGCCGGGTTTTCATCCCTGTTCTAAGTGGTTTCCTTTGACTTATCTAAATTCATTACCTCATGGGCCACCCTGTGAAGTCCCTCTACTTTGTAGGAAACCATGCAGTCTCAATCTGCTATGTCCTCAGATTCTGTCTGATAGTTCCAGATAGGGTTTTCACTGTGGACAGCTGCAGTGCCTACTGGCAGATTGGCCAGAAGGAGGTGCTGGGTCAGGGAGACCACTAGTTTCCAATCTTCTGAAGCAAGAGTAGAACCAAGCTTCACATTTGTATCAGTCCAGGTTAGGTTTTTTGACTGAGATATCAAAATTCTTCGATATGTTGGGTGGGGTCGAGGAGAAGGAGCCCAGATGCTGGTTAACTTGGGAGAGGTCTATCAAAGAGAAAGGAATGTGAGTTCTAACAATTCCCCCTGCCCCTGCCACCTCCCAATGTGGGAATTGGGGGGCGGCACTCACAAGGTTTTGGGGCAAAACTGCAATCCAGATTGTATATGGGGTGGAGTGGGGTCAGGTATAGTACATGGGGGAGGATTGAAGTCAAGGTTAAGTGATAGGTAGAGGTAACTGGCACTGGATCAGCAGAAGGCCCTATAGGAGAGTGTTATGGTTGATACACTGTGTCAGCTTGAAGTCTAAAAGCTTAACTAAGTAACTCAGCAGTTTTACATTCTGGGATAAAAAAAGATATTCCCTTACCTCTCTAGGGATGTTGTTTATTGTGTCAATTTATGGTGTGCCCCTGAGAGGGCAATATATAAAGCTATAAATAAAAAGCCAGAGATACACTAGAGACCCCCAAAGGTAAAAAGAAAAACATAAATCATCCACAAAAAGCCACCAAAGAAAAGTGGGCTTAAAGACAAAAGCCATACGAGCTATAACTACCAAGAGCTACTACTATTTTTATTGCCATAAAAATAGAGTCAGATAAGCCCTTTAAAGCTCACAGTGTACTACAGATTACATCAGATGCTGAGTATAAAACTACAACACTTAATGTTTGCCCTGCTGAATTTTAGACTTGCTTTTGTTCCATCCCTTCATATTCCCCCATTTATAACTTTTAAAATAAGAATATTTATTTTATACCATTAAATGTTAAAAGTGTCTAACTTTTCATTTATACAGAGGCTTACAACTAAGAGCTGGTCTTACATCTCAAAAGAGACTTGGGACCTAGATTATTCAACAATGCTAAAACTGCTAAGACTTTGAGAACTCTTCCAGATGAGCTAAATGCCTTCTATATAAAGAGATGTAAAAGATAAAGTCTTTGGGGGACCAGGGGTACAATGTTATGGTTCTAATGTAATATAATGTTGGTAGATAATACTGGTTCTTAAGGATGGTTAAACCTGTGTTATAATTTTCAACTTGTAAAATGTTAAAAATAAACATACCCTTGTATCTAAAAATTGGTTTAAAACATGTTTCTGGTTGCCAAGTTGAGGAGGAGTGGACTGTTATAGTTGATACATTGTGTCAATTTAAAGTCTAAAAGCTTAACTAAGTAATTCAGCAGTTCTACATCCTGGAGTAGAAAAGACACGCCCTTAACTCTCTAGGATGCTGTTCATTGTGTCAACTTGAGAAATGTAAAGTTCAAATAAGTGATTCAGGAGGGAGGGAGGAGACAGAAATGGGGTGGGGGTGGCAGATAGCCAATACACAATATAAAGGGAAAAAAGAGGCTTGATTCCCCCTTGTGCTCTGGCTATTTTGCTGTCTTCTGCCGCCTTAAAATATTGCTCCATGCCATGCTACCCTGCCTTGGAGCCAGCTGACTATAAACTACAACATCCACAAACTATGAGCTAGAGAAAACATTCTTTCCTTAATTTGGGGTGTTGGGTATTTTGTATCAGAGAAAAAAGACAGAGAAAGGAGCTTCCATGGCAAGAAGTTGCGGGTGGGGGCATTTGGGGCTGCTGCAGCAGCAGAAGGAGCCAGGAACTGCCAAGAGAGAGCAAGATCAGATGGATCTGTTGTCACAGAGGCGTCCATATCTCATGAAGTAGTTGTACACAGGAAGGCAAGAAGGACGATTTGAAAGGGATACCATGAAGTGCACCAAGAGGAAATATTACAGAGTGTAAAAATTGCCCATGTGTTGAGGACTTCTGACGACTTGCTTAGCCTCCAGCAGTAAGTAAGTGTCTAAGTCCTGCAGAATGGAGAGTTTGAACATCCCAAATTCTGGCCACCTTGAGCCATTTTCCAGTTTGTACCATGGCCATACAGTGTTACAGAAAAATATTAGATGTTTGGGCTTTGGGTCAAGATAAAGATGAGAGGTTTCAGGTAGTGCAGGAGACAGTATAAGGAAGAGAAAGGAGGAAAAAAAGAAGATTCCCCATGGAGAGCGGAGAGAAGTAACTGCCACACATGGCATGGCAAAATGAGAGCAGCACTAGGGCCTGTACTGAATGTCATCAGTTGTGCCCAAGGCCATAAGGGAACATGGGTGTGTGAGCAAGGCAGTCATCACCACAAATGATCAATTGCCAAAGGCAGCCGGACGCCCTGGGAAGTGTCTGTGACTAGGGTCAGGTTTACCGGAAGGTAGGAATGAGACTTTCTCTGTCTCAAGGGGATCAGGGAGAGAGCAGAGCTAGGGAACAGCCTGTAGTAGAGAGGGAGAAAGCTAGGCACAGAGAGGGTTAAAGGTACAGATCTACGGGGGCACTAGCAATGCAGAGGGGATCTTAAATGCACAGAGAGCTTTTAAAGGCACAGAACTAAGGAGTAGCTGCTGCCAAGGCAGTGCAGGGGATGAGTGTAATGGTGCAGAAAGTATTAAAAGTACAGAGAAGTCCTACTGGGTTTATTGAGAAGCTCTTTCACAGATCAGGCCTGACAACAATTAAATGTTATTAAAATAAATGTTAATAAGGTTATATTCAGGAAAACAATAATGCTGTCTTTCAAAACATCTCCGTTTGCATTCAGCATGACCACTAGGGTCTTTCTAAAATTGCAGCAAGCAGCGCCTCCTGCTGTCAGGAGGACAAGTGAGGTCCGGCCGCTGTGACCATGTACCACAGACATCAGAATTTGAATAACAGAGATTCATTTTCTTACCACAGTGGAGAATAGGAGTCAGAAGTCCAGGCACTGTGAGGAGAAGTCTGGTTTCTTTCAAGACCTCTGACCTTGGCTAGTAGACAGTGCTCTGCTCCCTCTTAATGTGGAATGTATTCCTGCTGTCCTTTGTGGACCTAGATTTCCTCTTATAATCACTGTATATCTGTTTATTATGGTCCACATAGCTTTCTCATTTTACTCTTGTTACCTCTTTAAAAGCTCTAACTCCCTAACACATCATAAACTAGTGGAAGTTAGAGGATCAACCTATAAATTTTAGGGGGACACTACTGAGATCTTTACATCCTTTATTGCAAAAACTCCCAACAAGTTGTTCTATTATCTGCAATTCAATATTTGGCTCCCCATGTCTCTAGAAGAAACACTGTCCTCTTGACTATGAGCCCTGGAAGCTTCTCAAGTCTCCTATGATCCATTTTTCAATACTATCCCCTAACCCCTGCAAGTAGATCACAGCCTGCTGCTGTATCCCTCAACATGTCATTCTACAGTGGTCTGATTCCTCGGGTTGGAGGTTTATGAGCAGGTTCCTTCATTTTTCTCATGGTTGTGACTTCATGCTCATGTTTCGAGATGTTGTAGTGCAATGTTCCTTTTTGTGTTTTGCATTTTTACACAACTGCATTCACATATGATTTCCTCATAAATTTTAATGCTAGCACTCTACACTGTGGTTTGTTACAGTGAAGTTTTTATTTTAAAATAGGGCCTTGTTATGTCAACTAGACTAACGTGGAGTGCCTGGGATCAGGCAATCCTTTTCCCTGAGCCACACAAGTAGCTGGGACTACATTCATACAAAACCACACCCTCTCCACAGAAAAAGTTACTTAAAAGTTAGCTTCTAAATTCACTCTGTGTTACCTGTAGATGCACATAAAGAACACAACATAAATACAAGCACAAAATGTTTTGTCTATACTATGTGTGTACTAGGGAAGACAGTAATCTGTGATTTAGAAAATCAACTGTTTATCAATGTGACAAACACAAATCTCTCGGGTTAAGTGGGTGAGAAGCTGTATTTCCTGACCGTGAGGGAAGCCTGGTCTGAGATGGACTGGAATATGTAGAGAGGCACTGAATGCAAGCTCCTGGGAACTTGCAAGTTTGTCCACTCTAATTAGTACACTCACCTATATTTCCTCTAATATCCATGTGCAATGTGACAAGAGGATCAAGACTGCAGAAATTTAGTGATCATCATCTTCTAGGTATGATGACATCACAAAATAGTTCACAAATGTGCAGTACCCACCTATAAAAACAGAGAGCTTCACCACCCTCCCATATCTATGGGCTTTGTATCTGGTGATTGAAAGTATTCAGGCTAAAGAGTGCATCTGCACTGAACATAGACAGGCTTTTTGTTGTTATCTCTGAAAATTAAAATGGATTTAATAAATTAGTGAAGAAGATGATCTCCTCATTGAACTCACCTCTGTATGGCTACCTTCAACTTTTGCATTTTTGTTTTTTTCAATTTTTCTTTAGGTCCATTTGCTCCCGATGATACACTATGGTTGATTTCTAATCTCTTAAGTTTCTCTTAGAGACTCCCCTGGAGAAGGCCAGCCTCTTGCTGACAACATACATGAAGGGGAAGGTGAATAAGTATTTATTTCATGAGGACATCTTGTCTGAGTTCCATCCAGCAGGAGCCCTGCTCTCTGCATGCCCACTGTTCTAGCAACCTTGCAATGTAGAGTGTGGTCCTTCTGATATCCTGTGCCAAGATCCATTTCTCCATTTGTCAGAATTACGTCTATCATGCTAAAATGAGCTTAGATAAAAGGAAATGTTTGGGCTAAGTTACTAAGGGTGGAATGAGCCACTTTCCAGATTTCCAGGTTCAAACTCTTCCATGCTTGATTATACTTCTCCACCATACAAAAGCCTGAAGGACTGAAACTAGTGGCAAATGGTAAACACTCTGTGTCTAAACAAAATACAAAGAAGGAAGAAAGCCACTGATACAATTGATTTAAGGGGGCAGCATAGAGTCTGGGGCATCTAAGGACACTGTAAATGCCCTGAGGTACTGCTACCCTGGATAAAGCTTTAAAAAAAATACACTGGAAGCTGACAGACTATCAGCCAAAAGCGGCGCATGAATAACTTTTCTTATTTTCTGAAGGCGACTTGAAACCTTACTAAAGGAGAGTATGACACTAACAAACACTGGCAAAAAAGTAAAAGATAAGAATGATGTTTCCAGAATTAACCAGAAACTTGAGAGGCACAACCAGATTTAGTCTCAGAGGAAGAGACCCGGGAATAGCCCTGCTTGCCAAGGTGCCAAGTGTTGTCCTTCTGTTTCAGGATCAAGGTTAGGTAAAGAAGGGCCAGAGGATTGTGTACTTTGCACAGATCTCAACTGTATCCACTTACCCCCCAGAATGTCATAACTGATGCACAGCATCAACAGCATCCCTAATTCCCTCACCTCACAGAGCACCACAGAGTCAGAGTCAGTGATACCAGCAGCTTCTCAGGTCTCACCAGATCAGTGTTCACCTGAAGAGGGAGGGCTTAGCATAGCAGAGAAGCAGAGTCAACACATCAGACCTAATCAGTGCTACTACGCCAACTGCTGGACTCTCAAGGAAACACCACAAACAACCAAGATTGCTCAATTTTTACTAGCACGGTTCTGAGATTTGAATATTGCCCCTCAAATTTCATGTCTGAAAGCTTTATACCCAGTGTGGCACTGCAGAGTCTCTCAAACTTTTGGAGGTACTTGAGTCCTGATGCTTTCTCCTCAGGTGTGTATTAATGAATTATTGGGGGATGGTTTATTATAAAAACATCTCTCTCTGGCAAGCTTGGTCTGTCTCACCATGCATTGCCCTGTGCTATATTAGCATGTAGAATGAAGACCCTCACAAATGCTTATTACTTCCCAGCATTCAAACAGTGAGCTGAATAGTCTTCTACCCTCTGTAAATCACTCAGTCTTAAGGATTGGGTTACAGCAAAACATGAGGTAACCAAAGCTTAGAAGGACGGAGAAACTTATTCAGGGTTCCCTGGTAGTGATGAAAGAGGTGGAATTTGAATTCAGGTCTCCTGATCTAAAGCCTGTGGTGTTTTAGGCCAGTGCTGCCCTCTTATCACCTGCCCCCCAGGGGCTATAGCATCTGAATTCAAAGTAGCACAGAACACCACCACAAGGCTGAAGCAGCAGCAAAGCAGTTTCCTGCAGAATAGGGATCCAGGAGCACAGGAATCTGTAGCCGTTGTCTTCACAGGCTCTTCCCTAAAATGCGTTTGAGTGTCCTTGATGTCGGCATCAAAGAATTCCAGGAGGTACTAACCAGGCTAGGAATTCAGAACAGAGATCTCAACCCACATATTTTCATTTATTTCAAACCATCTCTCCTTGTGTTTGCTGTAACAAAAATAGCATTCGGATATTGTCAGAAAACTATACAGTGATGGATGGGTTAAAGGCAACTCACTGAGACCTTGGGCCACTGGCCCACTTTCTGAGGTACAGACTCCTCTCTGGCCCTTGGGAGTCCATTACATGAGTGTGGAATTGCACACACTCACAGGAGCATGGCAGTGAGCACAACTCAGTGCTGTGGGTGTGCCGTTTCCTGGATATTGAGCACGCAGCAGGAGCCTTATTTCCTGAGGTCAATACACTTCCTGAAGTGGTTATTGAAATTCATTTTCCCTCCCAGTCTATTTTGCTTGTGCCAAGTTCTGGCATGGATATTCGTGTCAGACTTACCATGAGAGGAAACTGCATGAGTGTGATCATAGTGCCTTCTGGCACCACGCAGATTCTTTGGAAGTCATTAGAATAATGTGCATAGTTCAAGTCAGAATGCGTTTTCAGCCAATTTATCAAGACCTGTTATACTACACAGATAGGAAATTTAGTCCCCCAATGTCAAATTTTAGAAAACATTACAATTGTTTAAACATTTATTTCAACCTAAATAAGTTTGTTAGCTAAACCCTGATTAGAGTTTGTGAGTTTATGAAGTCACTATCAGGTAATCTCTAGATCCTTCTCCACCTGGTTTCTTTGGAAAGCAAGGAAAAGTTTTATGTTCTTAATGTTTTGGAGATATAATCCTGGAGAGATAAGAGGATGGACAATGAGGTGAGTGGAATAAAAGAAGCGTACAAAAACAATAAATACAAAAGAGATCAAAAATGCCAAATGTGGTGACTTATGCCTACAATTCCATTACTGAGGAGGTGGAAGAGGAGGAGTGCAGTGTTTCAGGCAAGACTGTGTTTCAGGCAAGACTGGACTATACGGTGAGTTCAAGCTGTAGTCCAGCCTGAACAATATTCTAAGACCTTCTCTCTAAAAAAGCAAGAACAGTACAATGCACAGGGTGAGCAGAGCTGTCCACGGCTCTACCATGAGTGCAATAATATTTCCATCGGAGACGCCTTCAGAACTGGTGACATGAAACTATGGTGTCTTGCAAATGTTGAGATGGAAAACACGAAGGAAGCATGAGTGATTTATCTGAACAGCTCTGCCCATCACTTATCTGCCATTGGTCAAAATCCAAACAATATGGGCATTAATTCTGGTAGTAAACCATGGCCTGCTTTATAAAAGCTCTCCAAATAGCTTATGGGCATACTGTTACCTCCACGGAAAATAATCCTGCCTAGACACGGCTGCCTCTCCATACAGTAGATAATCTGTGAAGGCCTCTCTGTATGTACTGGGGGCAGCAGAAGTGTGATGAGCTTTATTCCTGCAGGAAAACTAGGGCACATGAACAACTTGACCATGAATGTGCACGGAACCAGGGAAAAAGCATAGCGCAGTAGGTGCAGGAAAGTAGATCACAGTGTGGACATTCAGTCCAAGAGAGGCCATTTGTATTTGCACTATCATACAATTCTGTATGAACTTGGCCAGATTTAAGGAAAACCGCTTTTTCTAAGGAGTCTATTTTCTTCTTTTCCCCCCATATGCATTCCATCCCTGTTTTATTTTCTAAGCCCAATATTCTTCTAGTGTATATTTTTAATGTTTAGAAATTTGGATAGAAGATGGAATCAACTTCCATAAGTGAACTGAACGTAAGTAAGGAACTTGTTCCAATTAATCACACTAATGTTACCTTGATATTAAAGTTACACAAACACATCACAGAAAAAAGAATTATGCAAAAATCAACTCCAGAATATGTGTGCAAAATCTTAACAAGAAGACTCTCAATACATATGAAAGCTTTGCACCATGATGAAGTGCAGCACAGATTTTGAGTTTAGGGGAATGTTTTCTTGTCTGCCCAGTACAGTCACATCCCTCAGGCCCTAAGCTGAGATGTTCAGGAATAAAGTGCTTATAATAAACTAGAGACACACGAAAGAATTCTCTCTCTCTCTCTCTCTCTCTCTCTCTCTCTCTTTCGCTCTCCCTCTGCTTCTTTCCCTCAGCAGACAGTTAAGAGGTTATGAGAGTGTCTGTTGACATGGTGGCCACTGGAAGGCCAAAGGCCAAGGGCAGAGGCCCCAGATAGACCTCACCATGGTAGCACTTGCTACTCCACGACTATAAGAAATGCATTGCTCTCCTTTCACTTTGTTAGCCTGGTATTTGTTACGGAAGCCTGACAGTTTAATAAAACAGGAAAAAATCCTCAATCTGCATAACTTCATTTATAAATTTATTAATATTCAAACTGATTAAGACAAAAACCACTTGCCATGGCTTGACTGTGATGTCACTGTACAGCAAATGATGTTACAGTTTTGAAATTAAGTCTCATGAGGTACTAAGAAGTTGAAAATTTAATCTGACTGTGGTGTAGCCCTCTTGGAGCAGTGTACAGACATTAGTCTCTTAACTTCACTGTGGTGTTTACAGGTGGAGGCCAAGAAAAGTAACTAAGGTGAGATAAAGGTATCAAAGTGGTACCTTTGTGAAAGAATTCTGATGACTTTATATGAAGAAACAGAATAGATGGCACCATGCAGGTGTAGTTCATGATTCTTGTCACGTGCTGACCTCCACCATCTGCTGACAAGATTATCAACAAATGTGTTCACTTGACCTCTGGAACAGCAAGCTAAGTGCTTCTTTTTCCCTCTCAAATTACACAACCTCAAGTATTTCATTATAGTGTGGAATAGGCCACTTCACACTATCTCCTACACAATTATATTTTATGATTATTCAAAATTGGTCCAAATTTGTATCACCTGGTTAACATAAAGAGTTCTATTTTAGAGCGATTTAAATCCTTTTACATCCAATGGCAAGAAAGTTCAACAGAAAAAAATTTACTTCACATGATAGACCAATGTAAGGTTTAGGCTTATTTGTGCTTCTATTTATTAGTAGTACAAGGACATTCTTCTTTCTCACAGGTTAAAAGATTCTCTGCCCCCCATAAAGAGAGGTAATGTACAATATGGATCTAACATACATTCAGATGGTAGTGGGTTTTCTAACTATTTATTCTTTTATTAAGTCATTCACAAGATGCTGTAGAAGACCATGATTGGCAATATTTTGACTCTGCTATCCCTGTACACCTTGATAATAATTTAAGGATAAAAAATAAAGTATCAAGGATTAGGATATGATAGGTATATGTATCAGCTCCTCACATTGAAATCCGTTAATGAAGAATCACAAACAGATACTAGTAAAAATAATTTTTAGATTGGAAAATTCCTCAGTTACTATGGTGTTTTTGTCTTCAGCCTTGCTGGGGGAGGCGTATCCTCCTTACATATATCTATGTGCAGACTTGAGCAGGAATCTGAGACAATGCATAAGGTATCAAAGCAGAAAAATGCAAAATGGAGACAGAGATGTCAAGCTTTTTATCCTGCTTTTATTTACCCAGAAGACATCTAAAGACCCAAGTGAGGAGTCAGAATTCAGAAAAAGCAGCCTCTACATTGCTGTGATAGCTGTGCACATGAAGATTCAGAAGGAAATAAGGAAACCATTGAGAACTGGACTAGAAGTCCTGCCAAAGAACATATATTTTCTCCACACCCAAAGACACTGCAGAAAACTTTGTTTGGCATTTAGGTCAGGGAGGACATAGTCTCCGTCAGTGCATGATGTTTATCCATACCCTCCGTGTTCACAGGGCCCAGGTGTTCCACTGATCCACATTTCTTTCTTGTACTTACTTCACCCTATGCCCAGTGGCACCCCAACAGTGTCTTATCCTTAGTAATCACCTCTATCCTTAACTATCTGACCTGTGATTCCCACCCCCTCCTTGCCTGTGTCCAGTACTAGGAAGATGAAAGGCAAGTGTGGAGTTAATTATGTTCCTCTGTCCCTAGCAGCCAGCACTGCTGGAACTTCAGCAATCTCCAACTCACAGTGGTTTGTAGCTCCCAAACTACAGTGAATAAGGAAGGTCTCCACTGTTAATTCTGAACTTCACCCTCATTGGATAAACACTCACCTGTACTAACACTAACAACAATGGAACTGGTGTGAACACTACACTGCAACTGGCTCGTCCCAGGCTTCTTTCTGCAAGTGATTTGTCTGTTACACAGAATGGTTCTGTCTTGAGACCACACTAAAAATAGACCTCATGAACATGGAAGCATTTTCCCATTGTTATCTCAGACTCCAAACCAGGTCCCAGTGAAGGGAACCATATATCCTGCCCAAACTTGTAGGCATGTGGGGTTAACACCCAACTACATACAGACATACAAGATTGATCAAATAACCCGTCATCAATTATTCCTTAGCATTAAGTGATATCAATATGCAAAGCAGCAACTATTGTTGGTTTTTATTTTTTTTTTATTTTTTGTCTTTTGTTTTCTGTTTTTTGTGTTTTTCTGTTGTTGAGATGATTAATTGACCAATTTCGCATGTCTGTATCTGTGTTCATGTATATACACTTCGAAGATATCAATAGGTAAAGCAACAACCATTGTTGAGTCCATGTCACCTTGTCTGTAAATCAGTTTTGATTGTACTATTTCTTATGCTAATTTGTGTCTGTTTGTTAATATGTTTTTGTGCTTTTATTTTTTAAAATAAAAAAATAACACCCAACTACAGCCACACACTGGCTTCTTCCTATGACAGTTTTTGTGTGGTTCGTAGAATGGCAAATTGTTCAACTCTGTCCCAGGAGCTGTACTTAGTTTGAGTGATGGCTTTCCTTTCTATTCCAGTCTTATTCTTTCTTTCTTTCAATACTTTATTCTCCTATACAGGATGTAGTCTGCTGATGGGTGTCACTAGCACCTCATGTACCGCCTGATGTTGAAACATACATCCAAGAAATCTGTGAATGCTGCTTCTTCTACATGGTGTGATTATCTAGACCATGCAAGAGTTGTCCTGAATATCAGTCCTAGTTTATAAAGAGGAAGGACATGTAGAAAAGGAACAGTCCACAACACATATCCAGGTGTTGTAGTCAGGGTTTATAAGGGAATAAATTTAATACAGTACATTGCCCTGGGACCCAGGTTCCCAGCTGGATTCCTAATTTTGTTGTAGTCAGAGTTTACAAGGGAAAAGAGTTGATACAGGACACATAATTTACAGGATTGTCTTATAATACTCACCCCAAGTCAAATCCAGAAGAGCTCAAGAAATCTGTCCACATTCTATAGACCTAAAGGACCAGATGAGGGCCTGGGCCCCGGGACAGTGTCCTGAATGAATCCAGCTGAAGACCTAGAGCCCATGGCAATGTCCTCCATGAGTCCAAGTGGAGGCCTAGAGCTCATGACAATGTCTCATGCAAGTCTGTATCAAGGAGCTGCACTGGAAAGGCCCAAACATTAGTGGAAAAATCTGTCAGCAGAATGAAGGCTCTGTGCCAACAGGCCGACGGATCTGCACTGGAGCCAGGAAGTGGCACTCAAGGTAAGGACCACACTCCAAAACTACCACAGCCATCTGCAGTAACAGCAAGGAGGGCCGGGGGTACAGCTCAGGGGCACAAGTGCTTGCCTGACAGGCATAAGGTCCTGAGTTCGATTCCTGCTACCAAAAACAAAAAAAAAAAGCAAGGACCCAAGCTCCTCCAACAATGAGAACAGTAGAGTTCATATCAGGAAAGCCAGGGGAACAAACTTCTCCAGGAGAATCAACAGAACTCCATCAGCCCCTTGAGTTCTCCTTTTATGCAGTTGGCAACAATCCTCAGGTGAGCCATCAATACCCAGCACCATGCTGACTCAGGTTCGCTTGGTGTTCCAAATTGACCATTAGTTAATCTACTGCACCAGGTCAGATATGTTTGGCTGTTATTATTTAAAAGAATAAATTTTCTATCTTCTGAGAGTATTAGAATCATTCTCCTTTTATCATGCTGGTGGCTTCAACGGCTATTATTTTAAAATTCAGTCACATGTATTCTCAAACTGATATTTCACAAAGGAGAATGGATGCACCCATCAGTGATTGATAGTTCAGTAAGGAACAGAATACTAAACCATTTCTGAATAATGCCCACAGGTACATAATTAAAGAAGAAAATACTAAATTTTTAGTTTTACCTCTTCAACCACCAGATGGCAGTAATGTGCATGATTTAGCCAAGAAATGGCTGTTCAATCGGGTGGTCCAAAGCACCCCCTGGGACATCACTCTGGAAAGACAAGCTTCTCTCATTTGGTGTTTCTGCTTTTCAAAACGTATGGCTTAATCTTTTCAGAGAAATGTGTTTTCTAAATAATTGGTCTAACTCTTCAAAAATATAAAGGCCATAAATGTTCACAAAATGTAGGTTTGTAGTTTCTGATTAAGAGACACTGAAATAATCTCAAGATAAAAAATTAATTCTTGATTCTGGATAAAAAAATCTTCAAGATGGGAAAATGGTGACATTTGGCATGTTATGTAGATAATGTTGTTACCAATGTTGGTGGATTTTTTTTTACAAGGTAGGTATTAATTAGCTTTAATGTTCAGATGTAAGAATACATATTTTAGAACCAAGCAGAACATTGTTTAATTCCACTCTAAATACTGTATCTAAAGTAGATGGGTTTTCTTTCCCAAAACATTTGTAGCTGACATATAGTAATTATATATACTTATCAGGTACAATAAGAATTTTAAATACATGTACACAATGTGTGTGATTAGGTCAGGGTAGTTGGGTATGTATCACCTCTGATAACAGTTCTTAGTGTAGAGAACACAGAATATACACTGTCCTAAATATATTGAAATCTTTAGCTGTTGTCAGCCATAGTTATCCCACAGTATTAGAGAACAGGGAAATCACCCCTCCCATCAATCAGCAAATTCATAGACACAGAAACAGAATGACTGTGGCCAGGGGTTGGAGTGATGAGGTGCACCAGAGTGACTAGAAGGTACAGGATTTCAGTGCTGGTAACGAATGTTCTGTAAATGCACGGTGGTGGCAGCTGCACAGCAGTGTGCATATACTTAATGCCACTGCACTGCACTCTTAGGAAGGGGCATGGAGTGCAGTTTATGTTGAGTAAATTTTGACGCAATTTGTTTTAAAGATTGAATAAATATCTGTGTGAACCCAGGTTTAAATTCACATCACCCCAATCCAATGCGTGGGCCAAATCAGGCCATGAAGTTTTCCACATCAGCTTCCATCACACTCTCCCTCTTTCTCTCTCTCTCTCTCTCTCTTTTTTTTTTTTTTTTTGGCTTTTTGAGGCAGGGTCTCATTGTGCAGTTCAGGCTGGCCTTGATCTCACTTTGTACCTCAGTCTGGTCTTGAAATTGCAACGATCCTCCTGCCTCAGCCTCCCAAGTGCTGGGATTACAGGTGTGAGTCAGCACACCCAGCTTCCCTTTCTCGTATTACTCTCAGAATGGTGTTGCCCACTTGGGAATGTTTTTGGTGATTTAAAGCTGGACAGACATTCAAACAGTAACTAATTAGTCTCAGTTTTGTCATAGGGACCACAGACACTGACACTTTGCCTACAAATTCAATAGTCAATACTACAATAAGGTTTCATGTCTCCAATCCAGAAGTCACACTCCCAGTGGAAGGTTAACCTCACCATAGAAAGTGGGAGGACTAATTCATATGTGGACATTACAAGAATAGAGAATGCACACTTTTAATGTTCATCAAATTAATGCATGGCTAGTTAGTATTATTAAAGAGCATGTGTATTCAAGAGTTTGCCCAAGAATAATTTTACTGCAAGGTACAGACTCATAATCAGAGTTTCAGAGTACACGGAGGAAGATGCATGGCCTGGGGAGCACTGGGCACATGACGCCTTACTGTCCTTACTTCCTCCAGAAATGGACAGTACACTTTTTTCTTGGATTCTTGTGCTCCACCACATTGTAGGTGCACTTTTCCTTGTGGAAAATGGCATGGCATTTCCTTTTGTCATAATCCACAAGTACAGAAAATCTGTCATGGAGATAAGGCCAAGGTTGGTTAGAAGGACAAGGACACCAACCACCCTACCCTCATCGCTAGGCCAGCGCTGTGCACCAAGTAGCTCATGCTGCAGCTGGCTGGCTCTCCCTTGCTAACATATGACATGCCTTGGCTGGATTCCCAGATCCTGTTCCTGTCTGTATCATGAAGTATATAAACCAGCCCTCATATGAATCCCAACTACTCCATGTGTATACAGCAGGCAGAGTACATTCAGACAGACCCAGGGCAGGTCTGCTAATTTCTGGGGCTGGAAGCCTTCTCAACTTAGTACTTCTCTCATTCAAGAAGTGTCCAGTACTACTGCCACTGGGATGTAAGAGGGAAGAGCTGTCCCTGCCCCACATAGCATTATTAGAGCAGCCACCTCCACCAATGGCATTCCAGGCCAGGGTCAGAGGCACCAAAGAGAGGATCAAACTTGGGTCACCTTCCAGGGAAAACACACCCCACACTCAGTGGTGCATATCTTAGGGCTCATTCCCCAATCCCCTGCCACAGCACATCAAATAGTCCTGGATCAAACTGCTCAAAGTGGACAGAAACAGTCAGCCCGAGGATCCCTTGGGATAATACTGCCTTCTGTGAGGTGGTGCTTGACTTCTACTGTAGCAGAGCGCTCCCCCCAGCCAGTATACTTTGCTCAGGTAATAGTTTCTATTCTGATTCCAGTTGCTCCTGTCTCTTAGAAATGGCTGGTCACTGTGATGTACAGCTGGTCACTGATGCACATTGTATAAACCAATCCCTGATTGACAAGCCATTCTGCCTCTGTACCTGCTGTTTGCTTATCCCATATAAGCCCTAGATCACCAGCCATCAGGGCCTGATATTTTGGGAATGATCCCAATCAGTGTCCATCAATGTAAATAAATCTGCCTACATATCCTGGGAGTTGTTTCAGTGTTTCTGCTTGCTGTTGCGCTATTTTAACAGATGAAGACATTTTTATCCTCTTCCTCAGCCACGTAAACTGTGTGCCTCCTCAGTCTTCATCTGTGACCCCTTGGCGACTGGCACTTGAAGTTCTTTGCCATGCTATAAAGAGGAAAGCAGAATTCTGCTTGTGAAGACCAGGACACAGCAGCTGACCCAAGGAACCAAGCATTACAGACAACTCTGGGGACATCATTCTGTGAGTGGGAACAAATTCTAGAATCATGCTTTGGGCTAAAGGCCTTGCTTTAATTCAGGTCCTGCTTTAAATACAACTAAGAACTGGTTCACTTGCACTAGAAAATATTCGGAAGAGTTTTTAATGGGAAAAATATGATGATGCTGGAATATTACCTTGAGAAATAGCACCACAAAATAAGAAATTAAAGTTTGATGGTTAGTATATAAAAATGTGTACATAAGAAAAAAACCATGATAAAATGTTGATTATTACTGTGAAAGAAAGAATCTATAAATAAAGTAGAACTTTTCAGTGTGCTTTTCAATAGTTTTATATTAAATGTGATTTTTATAAGGAAATGTCATTGAAGATCTTTTAAGACTCACAAGTGGTTGTTTGAAGGTGTAAATGTGGCATGGTAC